>JACXGM010041620.1:0-10006 GCA_016801145.1 Umbra pygmaea
GGACAACAGCTATCCGTTAAAGACATGGTTAATGATGACACAATTTATGATGCCAGCAAGTGCGTAAAATGCTGTTTAATCAAAAACACACACAAACACGCAGTGTAGCCTAATTGAACGAACATTTGGCACACTGAAAATGCGCGTCAGGTGTTTGGATAGAACAGGTACACTACTCAAGTCGCAGCATTCTTTGTGGATTGTTGTATTTTACGCAACATTTCCATGGATCATGGATGTGTTGATGACATTAATTAGGAAATATTGGAGGAATTCAGGAGACGTGATGTTTAAATGCGTGCCAGCCACTTAAATGCCCAGAAATGCAGAACGGGAGTTGAAAGCTTATTTGACAGAAGAGTAATATCGGTCTAATGTTAGACTACATTGCAAAAATATTACCATGCATTCATAACCTTGTGATTCAGTGAGAGTGAGTCCAAAACATCGGAAAGTAGGCTTGTGAGATGACGATCTGATTGGTTTATTGCACGTTACGCCAAAACCACACCTATGACTAATGAAGCTACTTTAGACCTACCCATTTTAGATATGCGTTGGGCGCAAGAATCATTTATCCTGCCGGTAAAATAGCAACAGCGCCCGGGACCCTCCCACAATGTAACTTGCGTTTCGCGTTTGATACTTGCGTTTCAGATCGTTAAAATAGGGCCCATGGAGTAGGATTTATATATATATATTATTTGTTAATGTGTTAATTTCACAAGTGCATATTAATCATATTTCTCCCCCCAAACTACACGTCCAATCAAAATAATTATATTAAAATTTACGATTTCAATATATTGCTCGCACTTTGTGTGATCAAAATAATAAAATAAAATGAATGGGCAGCTATACCACCAGCAAGAATTCAGAGCCTCATAGACAACTATCACAAATCATTTTATGCTGTGATTGATGGTAAAGGGGTTAATACACCTTTAGCATCAATGAGAAGTATAAGAAAAAATATTTTGCCTGCTCTCTCATGTTTTCTTTTTAAAAAAATTGCCAATTCTCCAGGGGTATGCAAACTATTCAGCACAACTATATAGTGTACAATGCAATGATATCAATGTATTTGGCAAATACTGATAGATTGAAATTAATATTATCTTCCTTTCAAATTTAAATGGTTCACACCTGTGAGCTAGACTTTATTTGCTGAGATCTTTTAATTTTGAGAAATGTGTGAATATGAACATGGACAATATTTTGCTACTGTTCTGGGATCTCATTATGATGGTCTTGTTGACATAGTATTGTTAGGATGTTGACCAATATAATGAGCCGGATGTGTCTGAGGAATTCCCTAGATTGTCACTTGATAGAACTCAAATGTTGCTATGGCAGTTCAGATACTCAGATACTTCCTTATAAAGGGGTAAAGCAGAGAGTGGAGAAGACTCATGTACACAGACGGGACCTGGAGGGCTCTGATCTTCAGGAGAAAGATTATAAAAATAACTATGCAATTATTATTTTGAACTTAATTGTATTTGTATCAGTGATCATTACACAATTACAAGTTATTATCAATAATAATATTTACTTATTTGTAAGACTGTATACTACTTTTTTTTTTAAATACATTTAGCTAAATACTTTGATTGCTGTTCACTACTGAAAATTGTTCCAATTTAGTGTAAAGTATTGCTGAGTAATGGACTTGCCTGAATTGTTAGTGGACTGTAGGTCCAGAAGATTAGTGGTGTTGGGTTGTCTTGCAATCAAAATATTTTCTACATCTAAACACTAACAACATGGTTTAAAAAAACTAGTTTCAAATAGCACAACAGAGAAAATTAGAATTAACTAAACCTTTTCAAGGTCCTGTAAATTCCATCTGTGAATCCCTAAATGCCTATGAATAAGTTCAACTCCTCACAGGACATAGTGTTTGTGCTGAATGGACTGAACTTGGTACAGAACACTAAACACATCTACTTCATATTTACTCTCATTCTGTACCTTTTCACAATTTTTGTTAATTTGACACTGATTTTTACAATTTCTCTGGAGAAAATTTTGCATGATCCTATGTATTTTCTTCTCTGTAGTCTGTGTATAAATGGTATGTTTGGAGCATCATCTTTCTATCCAAGGATACTTTATGACATTGTATTTAACACTCATGTTATAATGTACAATTGGTGCATGACTCAAGTATTTTGCATCTACTCATTTGCTTTCTGTGAATTCACAAACTTGACAGTGATGGCATATGATAGGTATGTTGCCATCTGCAAGCCTTTACATTACCACTCTATAATGACTAATAGAAAAGTGTGGACACTGATTCTTTTAACATGGATTTTCTCATGGCTAGAAGGTGTTATTGGGATAATACTAACAACTAGGTTACCCCTCTGTGGCAATGATATTGATAAACTCTACTGCTCAAACTGGGCAGTTGTTAAGCTCTCATGCATTGACACAACTGTGATCAATATATATGGATTCATTCTCACAGTTTATCATGTCTTTCAGATAATACTCGTCTTGTTTTCGTATTTCAACATAATCAAAGCCTCTTTGCGTTCCAGGGAGGAGAAAAGAAAGTTTATGCAAACATGTCTGCCTCACCTGATTACCGTAACTAACTTTACAATATCTATTGTGTTTGATGTGATGTATGCTCGCTTTGGCAGCAACACCAGCAGCCTCCAGGCCCTGAGCAACATCATGTCAGTAGAGTTCCTAGTTGTACCTCCTCTGTTAAACCCTCTCATATATGGGATGAAACTCACTCAGATTAGTAATAGAGTTAAGAAGATGTTCAATGTGTTGATGCCTTGTAGCCTTCTTTACACAGTCAAAAAATGCTTCTGCAAATGATTTCAGTTCCTATTTTTGCTTTTGTATGGCAATTATTCAAACTTTGAAACAGTTCTGATGTTTGAAATGCTAATTGTGTGTATTTTATTTGAACTGAAATACTATTCATTAATTGCTAAAAATTATTACCTATTATTACCATTATTGCCTATTATTACACCCTTCTCTTAAATATCTTTTATTTATTTTATATTAAATGATTGATATTAAATGTATTCTTAAAACCTTTCTTTCAGAACATAGAACGATAGCTCATTTGTTATATATTTCTGGGTACTTTTATTATACCAGTAAAATACAAACAAACTAATTGGGAACTTTTTGTATGATAGACCTGTTCAAAAAGACAGCAACAATAAATACAACAATAAAACTGTGATCTGCAATACATTCTATTACTGTAGATACAATATGGGTTCGCAAATGTGTTGTCCAATCTGGGTACCCAAAACAAAACCAGCTGAGTGCTGTTCATTTACAATTGATTACTCAGATATGCAAAACAACAATTTTTAAATATTTTAATAACAAGCAAGTAAACAAATTTGTACATAGAATGACAGAATATTAGATCGACACCTTAAGTTGCATGTATTTAATGCAAAATAATAGGCCTTTCCTATCTTTGTTAAAACATTAACTTTAAGTTACAATTAAAGATACAATATGTAGAGGGAAAACAGAACTACTTAATTTTTCAATGACCAGCTTCCAAAGTTTTCAGGAATATCATTTGTTTTATGATATTTAACAAAACAGTAAAAGCAGTTTAAATGGAAGAGTGATCTCCTACACTATGCACTGCATTTATTGTGCTTCCACAGTGTTTGTCGGTGGACAGACTTGTAGTTGTTGGTTTGTTTCCCAACTGTGTCAAATGTCATTTTGTCATTGAGAAAGGTAATTTACCCTTAGTATCTCCAGGGAGAAGTCCCTGTAATAATTGTTAAGAGAATCTGTTAAATGAATAAAATGTTAACTTAGAAATAGTTCAGGAAATAGTCATGTTCTTGGGTTAAATTAACAATTTTATTTTATTCCATAAACTACTGACAACTTTTCACCCAAATTCAATAACAATGTTGTCATTCAGAGCGTTTATTAACAGAAAAGATGCAGTGTTGTCAGACCTATAACAAAGAAAATAGGTTAATGTTCATATTTAAAAAACACAATACTAATGTGTTAACTTAGGAAGAGTTCAGTAATTAATATTTGGTGGAATATTAATAATTGTATAATAATAATGGCTTGCAAACATCCATCTACCTTTTGATATAATTCCTAAGTTTTTCAATGGAGCTGATTTAACTAAAATTTCTGTACATATTTTGGGGGATACTAAAAAAAAATATGGAAAACTGATTTTACAGAATTTGTAAGCTGGTCAGATGGAATGTAAAAAGTGTTCCATTCTTATGGCTTAGATTCTCCACAAACCACCTTCAAATAAGTCTCAATATATTGAATTGCAATAAACAACTTTATAGAAGTTAGAATATTGCATGATGCTTGCCAAACCAGGTACACATTTTTACACTAATAACATAGAAATGTATGGATTTCACAACTTTTTGAAAAAAAAACTGTTTTTCAATCATATTATTTATATATTTCGGGTAGCAAGAATAATACACATTGTAAAAAATACTAAGCCTATTGTGATGTATGACAAGAATGTAATAGGAAACTGGAAGCACATGCAATTTTTCTTTTTTCCCATTTCCCTCCCTTTCGAATTCTTGTGTTTTCACATTGCCAGCTGTAAGTCTTGCTCATTGATCTGCATGAATGACCGCAAAACCTCTTGCCATTGAAGATTCCAAGTCACAGTTCAGCTCACGTAGCACAGTTTGTGGTTTGACTGATCGACTCTGTTTCCGAAGTTGCGGCTGCCTTGTAGACATGAACAGTAATGAATTTTAAACTATATTTCTAATAAACTGTCTGTACACTTACAAAGTTCTCGATGCTTTGGTAAGCATCTAGGGACCCTCACTATGCTACTGTGGAATTGTGGTGCTATTTTGAGCCTTGTTACTGGTCTATAATAGCGATTTATTTGTGCCCTCACAACGGTAGTTATCAGTTCACACTAAAACTAGGCACTTCGATAAGCATGAAAACATATCCCACAGAACGGTCGACTCGGTAGCAATGTGTTATTAACCCCTAGGTTCATTTTGCACCGGAATTGTCCTTTAATTCTGCTATTATTACTCCCATATTTAAGAATCCAGGGGGTGATCCATTTAATTTTCATAATTTTTGTCCAATTTCAAAATTACCATTATATCTAAGGTAGTGGAAAAATGTATTGCAATTCAAATTAATGAACATCTTTCCAATAATTGTATTAACAATTCCAACGTGGTTTTCATCCCAATCTTAGCACTGAGACTGCTTTTGTCAGAATAACCAATGATCTACTGTTGCCTTCTGACTCTGGGCTTTCAACCATACTTGTCCTTCTTTATTTGATCGTTGCCTTTGATACTGTCTCACATAAAATTCTTCTTGACAGGTTATCTTCTATTGGGATTACTGGTACTGCTCTATCTTGGTTTAGGTCATACCTATCTGGACGCAATCAACATATTCAATTCAAGGTTTTTAGATTAAGAACATCTACAAATTCCACTGGTGTTCCCCAGGGTTCTGTTTTAGGCTCGCTTCTTTTCATTACCTAAATGCTCCCTCTCTGTCACAGTATAGGTAGTATGGTAGAGAGAGAGAGACCAAGGCATGTTGATGGTTGGGAAATTATAGTACATTTATTGAGGACAAATCCAGGGAACATTAAAATATAAAGTAGTTGCAGGTGCCACATAATGACAGCAGCACAACGGTAAACATACATATATCTATTACTCACACTCTACGCGGACAATATATATATATAGAAAGCGTACGCATAAGCTCAACCTAAACAGCACTCTTTTCATGATCTACGCATAAAATTAATCAGCTCCCTGGAACACAGCCCATCACCACAACAATATGATAAACAATGAATCGCGCCAATCCCCTGAACACGAGAGCATATATAGGACTAATAGACACAGCTGAATGATCTTAACAATTAGAGCAACAGGTACCTCTATTTACTATAATGAGATCTATCAAGTGATGCTTGTGTTAAGGTGTGTGGCGCAACAGCTCTAAAACACACCCATTTTCCGTAAACAAAAATCTACAGTGCAATGCACTGGCATATGTGAAACACAATATAAATACAATAACCCCAAACTGCATAACAAATATACTGAGTAGAGAGCTCATCTATATTCCTGCTACACCTGGCATAAAATCCAGCGAAGGTGTGACACTGTCATATTTTGAGGAAGTATGGTATTCATTTTCACTGTTATGCGGATGACACCCAACTCTACCTGTCTGCCAAACCCACTGTTTTTTTACCTCCACCATCTTTGTCCAGCTGTTTAGCTGAAATTAAAGATTGCCTGTCAGCTAGCTTCTTGAAGCAAAATGGCATAAAACTGAGGCTTTACTAGTTGGCACCTGATCTGTTGTATCTAAATCTAATTGTTTTTTTTAGGGGAAGGATCAGCTTCAGTATTCAACATAGGTATTGTCTTCGTTCTAAAATATGCATAATTTCCAATCCCACACATTTTTTATATTATTGCTTTCTATATTTTACCCCCATCCTAACCGTTGTGACCAAATACATTTAGCCATTTTAATGTTTAGCTCTAGCTTATACCTTTTATTTTTTCCTCAATCATTATTTTCCGTTCACCACCAAATTCATATAATCCTATGTTACTTTCTACAATATTTGCAAATCTTATGTGCCTTTTACAGTTCTTGGTTTTATTTCATCCACTCTTTATTTAAATTCAATATTGTCCATTTATAATTGTTTTTCTTTGTAAATGGGGAAAAATGCACTTTGTCCTTCCTCACAGGTTAGAAGTTTGGGTGTCATCATGGATAGCACACTATCCTTTGAAACTCAAATCAATAAAGTATTTTATTCTGTTCAATAATTCTGTTCAATTATGTCACAATGTCTATATTCTTCTGGGAGGTCCTGGGATTCAGCAGAATTCTCATGAGAACTCAGGCTTTTAACATTAAAATCTTAATTTCTCTAATTATCATATCTTCTGGAATTTGAGTGCAATTATTTAATTACTAAATGCTCAAAAAATATACAACATAATGGCGACCTTGAAAGGACGGATTTAATGAGCCGAGCGCGGTTCCACTGCAAGTGCACTGATTTGGTGAGTTGACTCACATTGCATAGGAAAATGATCTGTGGAACTGCGTTCTGAGCTCACTGAACCGAAAAAACAAACGGGTGAGGTTTCCGACCAAGAATTCCTAAATTGGGATTCATTTGTGACTGAGAGATGTATTTAGAGCAAATGCGCAAGCGTAAAACAAATGCATGCTGGGAACCTTTCCTGTACTAACGTTTTTGTTTATAAGTTATACATAAGTAAAAAAAAATCCCACAGTAACATGCTGGCTGTTGCAGTTTAGAGGGGCACTAGCGTGCTCACACACATGCGCACACACGCACGCACACACACACACACACACGCTCACACACGCTCTCACACACACGCTTACACACACACGCTCACACACACGCTCTCACACACACGCTCACACACAGGCTCACAGGACACGCAAAGACAGGAAATTAGGTTTAGCAAATTATAGGTCAGAATGACACTGCAGAGACATGGAAATTCGATAGGATAGAATGGTATGGGTGGAAATATATAATTCATTCGATTCAACACAAGCTGATTGTGAACATTATAGAGTTCTCGGTAAGATAACAACGGTGAAAAATTGCATTTGTAACATTTTGAGGTGACACTAGAGAGGAAATATTGGGGCAGGCAACTTAACCGCCAAGACTTTTTAAGAAGTTAGAAGGAAGTTGTGAACCTAGGCCCACATCCCAGTACAGTAAGTGGTGGTAATGGTAACCATTGAAGTTAGATGCCAACTGCAGTGCAAAATGTTAACTAGCCTCTAAATAGTAGCTGGAGCATTACGCATTCCAAATGGCAGTACGGTATACTGGAGAAAATGAGGTGTCACAAATGCGGAAATCTCAGAAGCACAAGATGTAAGAGGGACCTGCCAGTACCCTTTCAACAGATCTAGTTTACTCACAAATGCAGCAGTTCCAATAGAGTCCACACAGTCGTCAAACCTTGGCAGAGAAAAGAGTCAGCTACAGTTATTGCATTCACACGCCGGTAATCAGTACAAAACCTAGAGGTACCATCTGTTTTAGTTACTAAGATACAAGCTCCAGGCACTATTACTGTATTTGGCTTTACCGTTTTCCAGGAGGTAGGCCGCCTCCTTTTTTTTACTTCCCTTTGCCCGATAAGGATCTTAGCATATCGGGGCAGCACTTCATGTTCCAATACTGCATCCACGTCATGTTCCAATACTGTTGTCACCAGGGATGGACTAGGACAGAAATTCGGCCCGGGACTTTGGATGGAGCGGCCGGAGGTGGGGGGGGGGGCGCGCGTGTGCGCGTGCGCTGTATCTGTCGCTCCCCGCGTTCGTCAATCATTCACTCTGGGTTTCTCCTCATTTGAATACAGAGGAACTCTCTTTCGATTTGACGCCCGGGCCAGAGCGCAGTTTTGCGAATGGAAGAGCCAGTACATTTCAGCCTACTGTCACTTGTTTTAGTACGTCCGACCGGCCGTCAAAGTAAAACGTGACAGCCCGTTCGGCCCGGAATGGACCGGCCGTTCGGGAAAACTCCCGATCCTCCCGATGGCCAGTCCGCCCCTGGTTGTCACGCTGGGAATATCTTGAAACACACTCGGAAAGCATTTGATTAGTCCCACCAGATCTTCACTTTGACTATTGCTTAGATGCTTGGTAATAGAATGTAATTGAGTAAGCATAATGGAATTACTCAACCTCTCACTCTGCTGCAATGAATTTCAAAGTTGTAACCCATCCTCCTCTTGTTTTAGGACTGAGTGCAGTCCCCCCGTGGCCACAGGTTGCATGTGGACACCTGGACATGGAGAAGGCTTACGCACATCATATGGCTTCAACATATTAACATGGCACAGCTGCGTTGAACGCCTTTGCTCAGGAGTCTTAATTAGCTAGTTAGTATCACTAACCTTTCTGTCCACGGTCAACGGACCAGAGTAACGGGCCGACAGAGACGAGCCTTGAATTGGCAACACTAAAACTTGATCACCCGTTTTGAAATTACGGCTCACTGCCGATTTGTCATAACGACGCTTCATGCGTTTTTGAGAAGTAGAGAGAGACTCCTAGGCTATGGCACATGCATCATGGAGCCTATTACACATGTGATGGACATATTCAAATACATTTTTGGGTACACTGGTAGGTGTGTCTGCTGACATAAATGTTCCCTCTCATTATCTGTAACGGACCTCGTGGGATGTGACCAAAAACTAAGTCAGCCGGGCTGAACACCAAGTATTCTTGCACTGTCTCCCTAATGGCAAATAACAAAAATGACACACCCTCATCCCAGTCAGTCTGGGTGTTCATGCAATATTTACGTAGCATGGCCTTGAGTGTCTGGTTCCAGCGTTCAAACGCTCCTTGGCTTTCTGGATGATATGGACTGGAGACCTGATGACGAATAGACAGATTCCGTAAGACATGTTTAAACAGCTTGGACATAAAATGACTACCTTGGTCTGACTGAAGTACCTTTGGAAGGCCAAAAGTGGTAAAGAATTTTATGAGGGCCTTTGTTATCGTCTTAGCAGTGATAGCTCATAATGGAATAGCCTCCGGGTAACGAGTAGCGCAACACATTATGGTCAAGATAAATTTATTTCCTGACTTCGTTTTAGGTAGTGGGCCTACACAATTAATAATTACCCGCTCAAACGGTCCCCTACCACAGGAATCGGATGAAGAGGAGCACGGGAATGGTCTGATTGGCTTTCCCTGCTACAAGTCAAGTCAAGTCAAGTTTATTTATCATGTGCATCGAATAACATACATCATCCCATACAGAGAAATTCTTTTTGACATGGCACGGCGATTCTATGCAGTGGGCTTAAAAACAAGAATTACAACAATATAAGAGTTTTAAAATAATAATGGCAATAGTAATAGTAATACTAAACGCTATGTACTAAGCAGTGGTCTG
>JACXGM010041621.1:0-10006 GCA_016801145.1 Umbra pygmaea
CGGTCGGAGAGGCTCGTGAGATTTGAAGCAAGGACAGTCCACGTCGAAGGATTGGGAGTTAGTAAATGAGTCCACAGCAGAGAGGCGGATGTCAAGTAGAGTTTGTCGGGCGTAGACCAGACGTGTGGCGCAGGAGACAGACAAGGTTAGCGAACAGAGTACAAGCCAGGAGAGCAACAGACGGCAGGCCAAACACACAGGCGCCATCTTTAATAAATGCAATTTACACATTAGATACAGGAAGTATATTACAGTTCATAATACTCTCAGAATCAGATCTTATTTATTCTTCTTCGCCTGGACCACCAGTGTCTCCATGGCTCGCTTTCGCTGTTTTGCCACATGTCTCAGCCTCGCCCTTTTCTTCAGCAGTCTGTTTCTTGGCCTGCTGAGCACTGCCAGATGTTTGGGAGCCATACTTGCTCTGCTGCTGCTAATTTTCTTTCTGATTCATCTTCTGCTGGCATTTGTATGTGGCTGCTGCAGAGTTGAGGTTCTTGCATAGTGTTCTGTCCACCTCACCGAACTTCACATCCTCCCTTCTGAAGAGCTGCACGGCTGTCTTCCCCCTGGACTGCAGGGTGTACTTGACCGTCTGGATTGCATTAAATGTTGGTACATTCATGTTGCCACTCCTTTGGTCAATGACATCATTCATCAAACTAAAAGAAGACTCAACTCTTGGTCCATGAAAGATGGAGAGGCAACATTTAACCATCGCACTCAGCGAGGGGTACTTATCTGGCTTGTCAAAGACATGACCCCACCACTCCACGATGCTCTCTCCCTCCTTGAAACTGGGGACGGTCAGTTCAACATTGAACCGCACAAGTTCTCTCTGGATGTCCTGGTCTGCTGGTAAGAGGTGCCTCAGCATTCCACTCAGCCTGCCAAGAAATGGATGAGAATTTGAAATCAGTGCAAGGACATCAGGTAACAAAAACCCTACAAAAAGTACCTGGTAATATTGCAAAAAAAACGTTACATGTTATTCTTACCTTTTCAACTGGATGGTTGCCTGTGAGTGGCCTCTCAGAAGAGGGTCCAGAGCAGACAGGGCTGTCAGAGTTGGACTGGCCAAGGGGAGCTTCTTCTGGAGGTACACTGCTGTGGTGATGTAGGCTTTCCTGACGTCTGCTAGGAATGGCACCAACAGCTGACACAAAAAACCAAAAAGTGACCATTGTTTTGAGTCTCAAAAACAATTGAGAAAAAAGGTAATGCAGGTGATGCAGGGTACTTACAGCATGATTGGAATTCTGGCCCCTGAACGTGTCAGCCTCCTGTCCCACATAGACCTCCTTGGAAGACAGCAGCATATGATCCTCCAGGACCATCTCCCTCAGAGCCCTGGGAGACAGCTGTGTAAGGGAAGTAATAACTTAAGTGCCTTTCAAAAGACCCCAGGTTGCTTAACAAAAAAGTAAACTGATATCACAGAAAACAGAAAGGCTTAAAATAGGGATAAAATTAATATACTAATGTAAACAGAGTGGGTGTAAGGAGTTAATTACCCGAGTAATGTGTTCGGCCTTCACAAAGCAAGCCAGGAAGGCCAGGAACAGCTCAAGCTGCCGATCATGAAGTTTGTGAACCAATGTCTGGCTACACTGTGTATGTGAAACACATTTTTATAAAATTGATTGATTGCTAACATTGGACGTGCATGCACATATATTCAAGTTTCACAATTAACACCCACCTGGAAAACCATGACATACTCCTTGAGAATAGCCAACACACCCATGTAGATGCTGAGCCGTAGGACTGTTGTCATCTCCTCATGCCACAGCTTCTGACACCCTCTTTTTTCTCTCACGGCCTTGTGAAGTCATGCCTGTGAAAGATGAATTAATGTAAGTGTAAAACACTATACATATTCCTCCTCATTACTAACGTCATAACACGTATAACTGCTAATTACAATATAAGGGATGGGAACATCAAGTCTCATCACCTTTCCAGTTGAGTTCCTCCTGAACCACCTTGATACTGGCTCTTGCCGCCTGGTTGACATGGTACTTGGTGTACATAAGTTCCAAAGGCTCCCTATACAGTTCCTTATCTGCAGTGGAGAGGTAGCCATAATAGAGGACTTTGTATGCAGGCATCATGGCATGGGTTGCCATGCTGGCATCGTATGCAGACAACCAGCGATGAGGAACAAAGCCTCTCTGTGGGCTGGAGGCTGGGAGATTTAGAATCAAAGCTATCTCCTTGAGGTACATCACCTGACAAAAGACAGAAAAAGATTTTGAAAGAACAGACATTTTACACATCCCATAGTTTTACCACAGTACAGTACAGTAGGCCCAGCGGCCGTAGTCTAGACTATAGCTGACAAATTCAGGTTATACCAAATTCACATAGGTGGAGTGTGCTACTGTGAGTGCTCAACAGAGGGCGGTAAAGCGCTGTAATGTTAAATCCATAGATTGTATAATTACTAGATGGATACATGTGTGACGTCACTCATTGGTTTGTTAAGATCTGATTTGGGTCATCGAATTTGCCGTTACGGCGCAGACATCTTGGTTGCGGATGTGACGATTTTAGACGAGAGGGAGGAGTGATCTAGCTAGCTAACTGATATTAATTTGGATGCTAATGAGAAACAGTATTAAAACATAATGTAAAACAAAATATAATGTTATTTACCCGAAAAAAGTGAAATGTCAACTTTGAGTGTCTTGTCGTACAACCGAACGCCATAACCACGCCCTAAATGTCCCTTTGCTTTATTGCCGATTTTAAAATCAACAAGACCATAAATCAAAACATTTACATCATGATAAATAGCAGAAGGCTTAAATCTAGCAATTGACACAATATACTCATTATAAAATTTTCATAATGAGTATATGGTCTCAAAAGCTACATTTAAGCCCTCTGCAATACATAATGACGTTCATTTTTTTATTTATGGTCTTGTTGATTTTAAAATCGCCGATAAAGCAAAGGGGCAATTAGGGCGTGGCTATGGCATTCGGTTGTACGACAAGACACTCAAAGGAGTTGGCCGTTCAGTTTTTCCGGTAAGTAACGTTACATTTTGATTTAATACTGTTTTTTGTTAGCATCCCAATTAATATATGTTAGCTAGCTATTACTCTCCCCTCTCTTCTAAAATCGTCACATCCGCAACCAAGATGTCTGCGTCCGTAATGGCAAATTCGATTACCCAAATCAGATCTTCACAAACCAATGGGTGATGTCACATGTCACGTCCTGTGATATACATGATCTATGTGTCAAATGTGCTTGGCATTTTGTTTACCTGTTCTGGACTCCACTGATGGTCATCCATCTGGAGATCACTGAACAGCTTCTCCAAGTAGCTGTCAAAGGGCTCTGAGAACTTCTTTGCTGCATTGTGTATATGATGACAGGAGTCCCCATCAACATCAAGCAGGTTGGGACAGTATTGGTGCATCCTGGTCTCGAGGCCGGTCTTGCTGCCCCTCATCACAGCACACGACTCCATCAGCATACTCACAAGGTTATTCCACGGGATGTTGTTTTTCTCAAAGAACTCACAGAGCACCTTCTCTAAAGAAGCAGCATTCACCTTCTTGATCTCCAAGGACCCCAAATGCTCCACTATCACCTTCCTCAAGTCTGCATGATAGTAGCAAACAAGCATGGAGAGGACCTTTCACCTTTCACAGAACATAAAAAGGTTTATTAGCCATGCAACATTTTAAAGGGCGTACACTGAAGCAGAAGGACTTGGTAGAAGGATGGCAATAGTTTAATATGAGATCAACCTTTTTGTTGTTGTTGGAGGTACTCTCGTCAAAATTTAACGAAAAGGGAAATCTCTTCATGTTGGAAAAGGTCCTCTCAGAGTAGGTCCGCCCTACACAAAGTCGGACAGATTTGTCACATCACATACATAATCTAATTGGTACAATATAAATCATATGACAGGTAATTCTGGCAACATAGCAGTATATATAGCAACATGGTAGTATGGAAATTAAAACACTGAAATAGTAAGTAAGAAAGAAAAAGTATACACCTAGCCCATGAATCATCTTGTATGAAGCTGCCGTCCGCGACAGCTTCATTCCCTGCAAAGCTGGTTTATCCAAGGAAAGGGTCTGGGCAAGCTCAACAATAACAGGAGCCTTAGAAAATAGGATGGAATGCTCCGCCAAGGTTCCAAGGACCATTGCCTAGAACACAAATGTTGTAATTAATGTAAAGCTAGTGTATTCCATGTTCAGGTGATGATGCTGCCAGTGACCAGAGCTGATTGTGAATAATAATAATGCATTTTATTTGTAGTGCACTTTACATTGAATGAACAACCTCAAAGTGCTAGTGTTCTCTGTCTATGCTGCCTGTGGTGACTAACTACTGTGACTAACCTGATTTTTCCTGGTCCCTGGTATGCTTGACTCTGGCTGGCTGGACTCTGGCTAGCTGATGCTGGAAGGAAGGTGCTGGCAACACTATGAGTGGAAGTTATCATCTGCATCTTCTTTTTGTGAACTTCCGTCTGGCAGTGAGCCTGCAGAGCATGGCTGCCTTTGTTAGCATAATTGATATCTTTAAGGCAGAGAATGCATCTGGTGAATCCCTGCCTGTTGATGTTGTTGAATACATCTCCTAGATGAAAAGACACCTCTTGCCCTTTTACTGAAACCTTGCCTTCCAGTTTCAGCCACGACCAGTTCCAGCTGCATTTCAATCCAGCATCCAGCTGTTTAACAATGACTGCATCCTTCTCCCCTAACTCACTCATTCTGCAAAAATAATGTTTATATTAGTGTTAACTTCTAGTTTAGCCTTATTGATAGAACGGTGGATAAAATAATGTTTGTATTAGTGTTAACATCTAGTTCAGCCTAATAGAACGTCAACCACTTTACCTTCAGCCTTGTCAGTCCCCTCACCTCAGAATTATCCACATGTCCTGGAAAAACGAGTTGTAGAGATTTTAGAAGGAAGCACTAACATTAACCAGTGTTTCTTTTTTGTGAATTATCGTTAGCTATACAAGCCAGCAGCTAACTTTAACAATATCTAGCTAATGTTAGGCTAACGTTAATGGTTGCGGTAGCGAATAATTTTCCACCTGAGGTTTAGCTAACTAACGTTGCGTTCTCCCCAGCTGTGTTCAATGACTCAATTCATCAAGCTGTATTCATCATTAGCTAACGTTAGCTAAGCATATGTCAACATAGCTCCTGGGTAAAATCAGGCACGTGATTGGCTAAGGACAAAAAAGCAGGAAAATATACTGAGAGCATTCCCCCCCCCGATAGAAGCAGGACCCATAACAATTTATTCTAACAAAAATATATTTTTTATTTATTTCACAGCTAGCTGTGCAACATCCAACTTTTTATGACACATGAGAACAACTTATTTGAATTAAAAAAATAAAATATATATTTTTACAACATAACTTATTTGGTGGATGTGTAACAGTGGGACGCCTTTCCGTCCGTGGTTAAAACAACATTCGTTCTAATGTTCATTCATGTTTATTTGATGCTATTTATAACCAGAAGGAAGAGATGATCGTCTCACAAGCAGCTTTAACCGAGGCGCTATAGCGATCTGTCAAAGTATTAAAGTATATTTTAACTTTTCCCTTTCAGGGAGGGATTTTTGCAATGGCACCAAGGTCATTGGCCAGGGCATTAAGTGCCATCTAGAAAAATACCAAACTCCTTTGCTCTTAAAAGCAGAAATTCAATTCAACGTGAAGTGCCCTCACATTTACAACAGGGCCTCAAACAAAAATGTTGGTCACTGGCAACAAGTACTACTACAGTCACTCAGATTATTTAGGCAATATGTTTGACGACATTCTCAAGTATAATTGATGTATTCCCAGTTAGAAAAAACATGGTTTACTGCTACATCTGTTTTTCCTTCTGTGACCAAGACATGATATGTGAAATAAAAGTTTTAGCTACCGCTTTAAGGTTGCTATCTCAAGCAGGTGCAGTTCAAATAGTAACCAGGCTGGGAAATTAACTTAGCCACTGGCTGGTGGATGCCCTAATTTTACCAGCCAATTCTACGAATTCAAAAATGAAAACGCAATTGCCTCGTCTATATTGGTTAAATACATGAAAATTCATCATTAATACGTCTTATTAAGCAAATTACAAAAAAGACATGTTGTGAAGACAAGTCTGTGAGAAGAATGATTTTTAGATGGACATCCAATTGTTATTGGATGTCCTACTACTATTTCTATCTGGCTACTTTTAGATTTCAAATAGTAGGTAATTTCACACTTGAGAGTTGTAGCCTAAAACTTTACTGTTGTAACCTATTCCACAATATTTATTTAATCAGCAGTTAATTTTACATTTGTAAATTCGTTTTATAATAATCTGTTTGTAAAACATCTGGGAAAATAATCCAAACATTGTTTTAACCTGCTCGCATCAAAATTGCAAGCAGATGCTTCTTCAGCAATGATACCAACATGATAAATACTAAGAAAACATATTATGGCGAAGTAAGATCGCCAACTTGACTTAAAATCAGTTGTTAATCAACTAAGTTTGCATTTAAGAACTTCGACATCCTACCGTTACATTTGTGTGTGCGTGCGTGTTTAAGATTCTCTGGTCAAACGAGAATGCCGCCTATCAGCATCCAATCATGAAGTCAGACTCAACGAACACTACCACTAGTGTTTTCACATTAACATTCTATGCGTGAAATGGTTACTTGTTTTACTTTTTTCGACCACGAAAAATAATATTATATAGCCTAATCGTATCATATTCGCATTAAATCCCTCACATCTGTAATACATTATTTGCCCTTTATATTTTCTACATTAAATTATAGCCTACTGTGGATTATAATACTGGGGAAATAACTCGTTTTTTTCGCGTGTGCTAATTTCCAACCCTGACTCGTAACAACATTCATGCATGTAAATTAACTTTTGGAAAATGCTATTAAAAGTATCGCTATAAAGAAATATTCTCTCGCGCAATGCTTCTGAATTATCTTTCGGACACGCGCTCATTCTATTTCGGTCATTGTTGTCGCGCAGTTGAATAAAAGATGGGATTGTTTTGTCTAACTATTAAACATCAGTAACACTTTGAATATCACAATGTTATATTATGAATATGCAATAAATCACAACCTTTATATGTGCATAGCTTTAGACTAATTTGTCGATGAAGTATTAACAGCGAATGAGCACATGTCCCCTCCTTTTCACTCCGGCAGCTCTTGACCCCCCCCCCACACTTTTTATTACAGATCTGCATGATTCACGTAGGTCACATTTTCAGGTCGGAAAATCCGGAATTCCGGATTAATCCGGAAAAATCACATCCCTGTAAAATAGATATACCAGAAATATTTAAATAATTGAAACCATCACTCACCTAATTCAGTCAGGTAAATCGCCGAGGCTAAGCGTAATTTCAGCTTCTGATGTTGGTCTCCTTGGTGTGCACGCTCTGGTCAGCTGCACGAGCGAAGCGAACTGCTTGTAAACCAATCAGGTAATGGTATTCCCCTACCTTCCCAAAGAAACTGGTGATGCAAGGCCGTTCGCGCTAATATTTCCATCCACTCGTGCTCCCTTCTGGCACGCGCAACTGTTCGCAGGTGACTGACTCTCTGGTACCCCCCCAAACATTTTCTCATCGAATCTACACGATTCACGTAGGTCACCTATTTCGGTTTCAAAAAGGCGAATTTCGCCGAAAGGTGAGTGGTTTTCATGTCTGAAGATGGATAAACTCTGAATCAACACTGAGCAACGCACGGTCGCTGATGCCCAAGATGGATGAACTCTGAATCAACCAAAGGAACTGCTTTGAATTCCGGGAATCAAACCCTATTGTGTTTATCGAGACCTGGCTTCACCAACGAGTCCTTGATTCTCTGCTCAATCTAGAAGGTTGCTTGTGCAAGCCAACCGCTCCTCAGAAAAGTCTGGCAAGAGGAGCGGAGGAGGCTTGTGCATTTATGTGAGTGACAAATGGTGCAGACAGTATACGGTAAGAGACACCACATGCAGCCCGGATATAGAACTGCTCTGTTTATCCCTGAGACCACACTACCTTCCAAGAGAGTTTTGCAGTATTATCATAGTTGCTGTTTATGTCCCCCCCCGCACCAATGCAAGTAAAGCCGCTACATGCATAGTAGAGTGCGCATATGAACAGCTGCTGCAGCACACACCCAGAGCACCGATCTTAACCACTGTTTTACCAGGCTTTGAACGATACATAAGATGCCACACCCGAAACAACTAGAGCCTAGATGAATGCTATGGAAAAGTTAAGAATACATATTCTGCAAAGCCAAATCAGAAAAAGCAAGCCTTCAGAAACAATGGTAATACAGCTGTTCAAAAAGAGCTCAAACAGCTTCTCAGAAATACAAAAGAAAAAATAGGCAAATCATGGGTAACAGTATACAAACATCAAATACAAAAAAATTGTGGGCTACTATAAAATCAGTCACTAACATGAACCCTCCAAAAAAAAACTAATTATTACCGTGGATGAACTACAAAAGCTGAATGAATTTTCCTGAGGTTTGAGGAAGAAAATTTCTCCCTGGAGTTGGACAGTGTGTGGCAATCTTTGCCTGATAATGATTACACCCGCTGGCTGGAAGTGGATCCACACAGCATTCAGCGCCTCTTTAAACAGGTGTGCACTAACAAGTCAACAGGCCCAGATGGACTACCAGCTCTTTTGCTCAAAAACTCAAGCCCGGGTGAGTGCTCCATGTTTAGCTGTTCGCCTTAGCAGCCCAGATGGTATTACTCCTCTTCAGCCACAGCCAATGGCTCATCCTCTTGGCGGTATTGGCCAGCTCTTTGACGGCTTGTCTGTGTCCCTGTCTCCTGACTCCAACGTCCCTAAGGAGCTTTGATGTTGTGCTGGCTACAAAGCCCCTGCACCCCAACTCCACCGGGCGCAATCTTATCTTCCAGCCTCTGTCCTCTGCCTCAGCTAAGCTGCAGTAGCGCAGCTTTTTACGCTCATACGCTTTTTTGATGGCGTCCTCACAGGGAACTGTCAGCTCTATGATATAGGCGAGCTGGCAGGAATTAGACCAGAGAAGGAGGTCTGGTCGCAGGGTGGTTGTTACAATCTGTATGTCCAGCCTCACCTTGGCAAACTTGAAATCTTCAACCAAGCTAGAAATTGGCAGTGTCAGGGCTCCGTTGCTATTGAGTCCAACGCTGCTGAGGCATTTGGGAAGTCCGAGCCACCTTCTCACGTGAGAGTTCACTAGCCTTTCCAGTTGGTTGGCATGGCTAAGCGAGACCTCATACATGGTCAATGGCCACAAGAGTCTGGGTAGCAGCCCAAACTGATAACACCAGAACGTCAGTTTACCCAGCAGTGCAGTGTTGTTGATTTGCTTAAGGCCGTTAGCAGTGTCTTGCCAGAGTTGCTCAACCTGCTGGGTGTCTTTGAGGTGTGCATAGCCACAGTGAATAATGACTTTCGTCCCATAGCTTTGAATTCTTTTGTAATGAAATGCCTTGGAGAAACGTCTAGTGTCCCAGCTTAAGATGGAGGTTGAGCCAGTGTTCTGTGGTAGAAAGTGCACCCAAATAATTATATCATAAGATTTGCAAACGATACAACAATTTTAAGCCTTCTCCAGAAGGACATAAACCCTTCTGTGTACCACAATGAGATATGCTGGAAAACATACAGATTTTAGAATAGTTTTTCTGTTAAATGTTTATGTTGTAAACACAGGGTGAGCATCCGGTTTCACAAATTGAGGCAAATGAGGAAGTGCCTTAAACCTGCATTCTATCTGAATTCCGCTGGGGGTGATGTGCCCGGTTGCAAAAGAGCTTGGATTCTGTAGAAGTCTATGAGAAATTGAGCCACTTCTCACTTGGATTTATTACTTTAGTAAACACTTTTATAATGACCATATGGTCTCAATCGCTAGATATAAGCCTCCTTTAAAAATGTATAATGTTCGTTTTTTTTATTACGGTCTCGTTGATTTTAAAACCGGCGATAAA
>JACXGM010041623.1:0-10005 GCA_016801145.1 Umbra pygmaea
GGGGAGTCTCAAAATTCACTCACAAATGCAGTGACGTTCACAGACCGCAAGCAGTGTGTAAATCAAGATATATTTGTGTGTGCATCAGAAATACATTTCTGAATCGTGTCCTGTGCATTTATACATCTTGTGTGCATTTGTAAATTTTGTTTGCTTTTCGGAATTGTGTGTGCATTTATGAATTTTGTGTGCATTTGTGTATTTTTTATGCATTTGTGAATTTTCTGTGCTTTTAAATTTTTGTGTGTGCATTTGTGTATTCTGTGTGTGTATTTATGAATCATGTGTGTGCATGTATGAATCATGTGTGTGCATGTATGAATCCTGTTTGTGCATATGTGAATGTAGTGTGTGCATTTATCTTTATTGAGACTGTTTTAGCTCCATATTTCACTAACGAAATGTTACTGTGTCCTTCAGTTATTTGATAGTTCAAAAAGAAATTGCTGATTCAAACACCCAATTATTTATAAATGAAAATCATGGAAATTGTCGGGGATTCCTAAACTTTTGCATACAAATGTAAATGACAATAAGTAAGTAATGGACAAATTGGAGAAGGGAAGGTAGACAGTTTATATATCAGTGGTGGGATCATACAAGTATTTGGTTTTAAAAACAAAACAATTATCTCTACTGATTTGCAATTAGTTCTTAGTAATGATGTTTTAGAGAATGTGTGGCATCCACAGTATTTTCTTTTTTGCTATCTATTTCACAACAAGAAGCAGGAACTACATGTTCCCTACATTGGACAATGAAAGACCTTATGGCATATAAAAGACAGAGCAACACATATTTTCCTTATTAAAGTACAGGAATAAATCCGTCAAACCATGAAATTAGCAGAACACCTACACCTCGAAACAACCTGATTTGCAAACGAATGATCCGTTCAAAGCGCTAAGAAATGCTGATGATTAGAATAATAGGCAGGTTTTGCCTTTTTGCATTTCTAATGTCGTTCTATTCTGCCTAGAGTGTGAAATTATGTTTTTGTAATTAGTCCTCCTCCATTGTTCAACTGTTGTTGGAACAGCCCACTCTTTATTTTAATAATAAATATCCCTGCTAAAAGAGAATATGGCCATTGCCTTCTTCAAATTTTAACCATTAACAGGTGCTTCTATCCAGTGTGACTTGCAGTTAGTGCATTAATCATAGGGACAAACTTCATTCAGCATTTTTAAGTAGCTGTGGAGTATTTTTATTTACGCTTTAAAAAAGTAGGGTTTCAACGGTTTAGGAAAATGGGCAGGCATTCGAAACAGAAGAAAGTGCACAATATGGCCATTATCTATTTTTGGCGGGACCTTGACTAACCAATAAGAGATTTCACTTCAATCAATAAATCGCTATCTGCAACTTAATACTTGATACGACTTTTAAAACAATGTTACAATCATTAAAACGTTGTCATTGTGTTTACTAAAAGCCGTTGTTCCTACTGTAACACTGTCCTAAACAGATTCCCTCAGAACGCCACTGCGCTTAGAGCATACTGAGGGAGAGAATCCAGCTGCATTACAGAGCAGGCCTGTCTACAATAAGGAAGAGACACACCACATATAGAAACAATAACTGCACGTCCTCCTCACTGGTGCCCCGCGCACCCAAATGTAGAAAAATGACGAGAGGTGACGCTCAATGCTGCATTACTTTTGAGTTAGGGGGCTATTTGCAATTCAAAGAGTGTGCAGAGTGCTGACCACACCAGTTACCTCGATGGGACCACGGAGGCAAATAAGGCTGGGGGCAATTTGCAGCCTCTGATGCTCCAAAACTCACTTTTGGGCCACGTCATGTAAAAATATGATAAATACCTAAACTAATGAGGCCAAATTTGGTTTTCTAAACCCAAAATAGAGGTGTCAGGAAAGTGTTAACTTCGAATACCAAGGTCCCCTTTGACATGCTTTGGTAGTGTTGGCCTCGAGTTAGTGGGTACACAAATTATGCATTTGTAAATCCATTATTATTTTTAAATACCTGAAGAATTATTGAACGTGGAAAACTAATAATTCTAGCTAAATTCAACCGTGACTGACTGTGTATTTGTATTAGTGTAAAGGATATATAAGGATGCAATATAAGAGTATTATGTGCTGTGCAAACTCACCTGCGTGAGAAAACAAAGTCAATTACAAGTCAAATCCGGATAAAAAAGAAAGCTTGAATTTCATGACTCATGATTGGTCTGGACATTATCCTGAAAACCTAATCTCATCCGAAGCATTAATCAAATAGCGCGACTCCTGCGCTGCCATATGGAGGAGCAGCATGTGAAGTGCGCTCAAACTTGCTGATCCTCAGTAACTGGGCCCAATTAACTGTACCGGCTGCATCCAGCACATCAGGCTACACTCTAGCCAGACAGGACCACTAGTACAGTATTTCTCCCAGCACCGTGCCCAGTCAGAAACAGGAGCGCTCACCTAGCCCCTGATTAACGATGGAGGCTGTGGCTCTGCCGGAGAGGATTCATGAAGCGATTGCACTGGGAAGGCCAATGGGGAATCAAGAGGAATTTTAGGGGTTATAAGGTTATCTGGAAGTTGTTGTCTACTGTTCAATAAACAATTGATTGATGCAACAAGGGTCTGTATTATATTTAATTGTCATTTTTAAGGAATTATAATTCATATTCTATTGTCAAGATTATGAAAAACAGAAAAGGTCAATACCAAAAATAATGAACACATATGAGTAACTTTCAGCAACATTTTGGCCGATAATAACCGATAATAACTGACAATTGTGATATGGGTGTTTACCACTCATTACAAACAAATGGGAAGCCTAAGACTCACAACATGCTTTCTTTTTTAGATGCCCACCATGGTTTGCATTGGAGTGATCTCATCACAGCACAGTTCACATGTTTTGTAGATCTGTTAAATACAACCACTTTCTGAATAGCACACTGAGGACCATGAGCATTTTAATATCAGTAATGAATAGCGCTAGAACATCCAGAAACCCAAAAGACATAATGAAACACCCTGCTGAACCTGTAATAAGAGCTTCCCTATCACTCACAAAGTGGGTTTTTAATATATACAGTACATAAGGATGGATAGTACAATATTAAAACTATTGACTAACAGTGTATGAAAAAACTATAGGTGCTGTCTCTAACCAAACATTCAGAAACCTTTTGAAGACGTTATGTTTACATATTATATTTTCCAAAACACCATGAAATATACCTAAACTAACAAAGTTATTGCCTGTATTTTTTCCCTCAATCCATGGCTCAATATCCCACTGGTAGATTTCTTCAAACATTTCTCCCTAGATTTCATGCGGAACAGGTGGTCACTGGTGGTCTACACAAGGTATTATTGGCATTTCGAATTGATCCCCAATTGCTAAACACATAACATATGTGTTAATGATTTTGTCTCTTTTTAGTCTTAACAACCTACAGCTTTGAAGTGCCCTCATATGGAGTGTGTGGTAATCCTCAATAGCATAGTAACTGTATTGGATTTGAGTCCCAGGAAGTGCCTGTGGCTGTCTCATTGATGAGATGCTATTCTTGGTCCTGGCTCCCTAACGGAGACAGTATGGAACTCGGGGCCAGTCAGGTTGGCTCTAAATCTGTTAAAGAACAGTTAGAGGTCTGGACAAAGGTTTAAGTGAACTAAAGTCTTTAATGACCGCTTAAAGAGTAGCAGACTTCTGTATAGGGGTCAAGTCTGTTCAGCAAAGACCTCCTGCAATAGTGTAATAGCAATATGCTATTAAAAAGGTATACTTATAAGACACTGTTGCATGTTTTAAATCACATGTAGTGGAGACTATCTGAAAGCCAAATGGACATGTCTGGAACATGTTAGATTAATTCCGTAGCCATAGGTAGGAAATCACATTTTGTCTTGATTGCAAACTTAAGAGCAAGGGCAAGGTAAAGGTCCATTCGGGAGTGCAAGTGGTGTCTACCTGTGCAGCCAATGAATTGATTGATTGATTGACCTCAGCAATGTGAGAAGGAAGGAGCTACTTTCTCATGCAGAAGGATCAATCTGCGCTGTAAGGTGAATCTATTGGCGCTAATCGCATGTCTAAAGGTGAGGTCCATCTGCTAAGCTCTCTCTCTGATTTTAACCTTGACCAGGGTTGTATTGGAGACATGGAGCAGTTACAGGGGCACTTTGAGAACCTTAAGACTGAACTTAGTTTTTTAAATATTTGGTTCCACAAATATGGACAAAAGAAAGGCAGCTTAAGTGTAGTTTCTCTTACAGTCTCTGAATTGAATGATTTAGCAGACACTGTTATCCAGATAAACCTGCATACAATTTCTGTGTTTTGGTTTGTTTTTTACCTGCACCTCTGGAAATCAAACCCACAACCCTAGGATTGCGAGGCCCATGCTCTAACTACTGGGGCACATACGACTACACACAACTTTAAAGTTGTATTTTTGTATAGCTTGTGCTAACAATTGATTTTATCGAAATGCAGCACACGCTCTCCCAACTGTGTGGCTTTTCCATACAATTTATAGAAATAATGATTTATTATAATTGAAACAGAATTGGGTCTGGATTCTCATGAAAGAACTTTCACAAATTGGATTGCACACTGTATGTGTTTCTGAGAGCTTGTACTTTACATTTGTGTGAATGTAGGCTAGTATATATTGAGATACATTTCATGTTTTAGACAAGTTTGAAGAAAATAAATAGTTAATATTATGTTCGGCAAAGAACAGAAACATGTATGTGTTTTATTGAAAACTGCGGCTTTTAAGGACTTGGCTACTCACAACAAGAACCTGAACCACATAAATATGGATAATTATCACAACATCCATAACATTCAGCAACTCAGCATTTCATTACGGCCCTGCACACATTTTGTTTAAAGTCCCTTTGATTGTGTTTGACTTGAGCAATAACCAAACCCATTGGACCTCGTTCTATCTCTGCTTGCCTGTAACTCAAACCAACACTGCTTATGTTCAATGTGGCATCTGGCTTTCACATTACATTTGAGGCTGGCTTTTTGAGGTGCCTCTGAAATGTGTTGGAATTAAATTAAAACCTGCTCCCCGCCTAGGCAAACTGGACATATTCCAAGAGTGCATTTCACACACCATAAACACTACAGAAATGTTTAAACATATCATAACCTAAGAGGCCACAGCCGGCATTTTCATATTTGTCGGGCAACAGTGTGCATTTAAACATCCCCCAAAAAATAACAAGCTATTTTGCATTTGAAAGGAAGTGGAACACACTGAATTCATCTGAATTTATGGTTGTGGAAATCTAAAGTTTTTTTATATCTTCACAATATTTCAAATTGACTTTAAGATTGCTTCAGTCGTGCCAGCTAGATATCCCTCTGGATGCAGGTGAATACATTACTGTAAATGATGACTGCAATGATTAAAATCCACACAAATGAGAAAAAGAAGATATATTTCTTATTGGAAAGTAATTGAGATGTAAATGCAGATTAGATGTATACAGTATTCTCACTTTCTTGCATAGGCTCCGGGACCCTGTTGTCAGAACGTTGTGATAATCCTCTCTTTCAATTAACACCATTGCTGACGTGGTGAGCAGCACACCAACCATCTAATTACATTTCTTCAGCTTGTTTATGCTGTGCACAATTCAATCAGATGAACTAGACCGACCAGGGGGAGAAAACAAGATTACTATCACAGCATCCACACAACTACTGTAGGTGTTCACACACAATGTATTCTTGTAAAAAGAAATCATAAAAATACTGGTCAAACCTTCAAACCACAAAAGCACAGAATGTTTTGAGGTAGACTTCTCAAAAGTCTGGAATGAAAATCCTCCAAACTCATTCCTAATGCCTTAATATCAAATTGGGTTATCAAATTGGGGTTCACATCAGGTTTACCCTCTGGCAAAATCCTAAAGACAAACTCTTTTTAAGCCTTAAAGTCCATATCAAATAACTACCAGCTGCACCCAGGCTGTTTTACAGTAATACTTACGTCTCGTTAGCTGCTCAAGCTAAAGTGGTGGACAATATGTGAACAGATATGATTATATGACATAACACGATAACAAATCTGGTTAATACAAGCAGGGAGAACAGAGAGCTCATTCAGAATGCTGGCCTCGTCTTATTATTCCATACCAAATCTAATTCTGTTGGACAATAAATGACATAAATGCTTGTAATAAGATTAAAGGCCTGTGAAAATATGTCTGGAGGGAAGGAAATAATATTTGCCTTAAGCACAGTTAAACACGCAAAAGGAAAGCATTTGTAGAAAGGGAGGGTGAGTCTCTGGCCTGGAGGTGGCTTCACATTAGTTCTCTAAACAGTGGCTTTTGGATAATACTTGTCTGGGACAAGGCTAGGAACTGTGGCTTGAAATACCACTACAGTGTTTTCATGGTAGGTCAATACATTCCTGAAGAGTTAACTGGGTCATAAAACAGGAAAATCATAAAGCAAACTATCGCAGGCATCACTGCTTACACTACACTGCAGTTGGCTGGGACTCTCTGAATTTTAGAAGGTCCAGACATTGGCTATTTAAACGAAAAAATGCTGTGGTGTAATAATATATATCAGACTCGGGTTCAGGTCGTTTTACTACTAAAAATACCACTCTGAGTTGGGTAAGATCACATTTGAATATAAAGCCGCACATTCATGAAATGAAATTCAGAGCAAACTGAAGCTATAGCATATTTACATTTTTGTTAACATGACCTTTTTATTGTTAACGTGTTTTTAATGTATCCTCCATAGATTTTATTTCAGTTACTTGGCTTCTGTTTTTATACTATTTTATTTTGTTCTACAGGGCACAACTGTAAAAGAGACTTCAGTCTTAGTTTCTCTTCCCTGGATAAATAAAGATTATAAAAATAAAAATATACATTCAGGTATAGCTTTTTGGAATATAGTACCTTTTATATAGGGTACAACAAACTCCCGGTTCAAAATTATATAGTACGAGTGGTTTCATTGCTGAGAATATGTTTTGCCAGTTTGTTAACAACCACCAGTAGGAAAGGTAATACCAATGAGAAAAAGACCAATTATACATTTTATGTAAATTAGGATTTTAATAAAAGGTTGACCAAAAAAAATTCTTATTTTATTTATTTATTTGAAATTATCTTGTTTTCAAGTGTGTCCAAATCAAAAAAGCAAACAAACAAATGTAATAATCTAAGTCGCTGCATTGCATGTCAGTCTACGTTATGACAGTCAGTGGTACGAGCCTGACTATGGGTTCTCTGGCATTCTCCGGACCTCAAATTTGCACAGCGCTACCCGGGATTTGGGTTAGATAAATAAGATTTTCTATCCTACCACATCACTCTCCAGCGGCTCTTTGTGTGCAGATAGGGCTCCTGTATATTCCATCTTTGAAATACATTATTTATGTACATATTTTAGATACTTCTATTAGTTCATTGTATTGGCATGATTACACTCATGTATCTAAAATATGTACAGTACATACATAAAGAATCTACATTTTTTACACCTACACGTAGTGCATCCAGAAAGTATTCACAGCGCTTCACTTTTTCCATGTTTTGTTATGTTACATCCTTATTCCGAAATTGATTAAATTCATTATTTCCCTCCAAACTCTACAAACAATACCCCATAATGACAATGTGAAAGAAGTGTGTTTGAAGTCTTTGCAAATGTATTAAAAATTAAAAACAAAAAAGCACATAAGTACATAAGTATTCACAGCCTGTGTCATGACACTCAAAATTGAGCTCTGGTGCATCCTGTTTCCCCTGATTGTCCCTGAGGTTTATCCAAAACCTGATTAGAGTCCACCTGTGGTAATTTCAGTTGATCGGACATGATTTGGAAAGGCACACACCTGTCTATATAAGATCCTACAGTTAACAGTGCCTTTCAGAGCACAATCCAAGCAATGAAGTCCAAGGAATTGTCTGTCGACCTCCAAGACAAGATTGTATTTGTCAAGGCACAGATCTGGGGAAGGGTACAGAAAAATATCTGCAGCATTGAAGGTCCCAATGAGCACAGTGGCCTCCATCATCCATAAATGGAAGAATTTTGGATCAAGGGCTGCAGCTACCGATTCTTTTGTAATCAATTAATCTAGCACTTAATTGATCAATTAATCGATTAATCGGATACATTCTCTTGTGTCTTTTTAAACAACCAAAACAAATAATGCATAATGAAAATTATGTGGCTGTAAAATTATCAAGCATTTGGCTTTTATTCTTAAAAAAAAGAGTATTTATTCGAACTCCAACATTTGGCTACAAAACTAAGCCTATTTACTGCAATTTTTACCCATTTAGTGTTTATAAGTACCCTGGAAATCCAGAGTTCTCGCGAGAGCACAATTAAAATTTCCTCAGCAAGTTACTCTGGCACAGAGTAATTCTGCTCATTAACTATGCCCTTGTAGCCGAGCTGCACCAATTACATCGGTGTATCTGATATAGGCGTGCCAGAGGCGTGTTAAACAGATGACAACAGCGCTGCGACATCGAAGTCATTAGTAAACATTGTAAGATCGCTATGGATGAACACCAGTTGTTTAAAACGTCTTTGGCCACTACAATGAACGAGTTAGACTTGGCTTTTTGTTTTTTTAAAAGGCCATTTTTGCTGTTTTGCAACCACTGGTGATAGGTCGTAGTGTTATCCAATTGCGTACAGTGAGATTTTCATTACTCGATGCCAGACACTTATGTCCTCCGGATTTGGTTCTGGATTTTTCCAGGCTAGTTTATAAGTGTCAGTGCCAACAATTATATAAAAATACATTTAAGTCAACTTACTGTAAAACATTTATTACAAACTTAAGAAGTAAAGGCCATTTGGCATTAGTTTTGTCTTCTTAAATACAACATTACAAAAAAGGATTGCACCTATTGCAAAGTACCCACACGAGTGAGAGAGTGAGTGAGTACCCAGTCAGACCAGTTGCTTCATTGCAGTTTGGTACGGCAGAAATACATACATTCATTTTCAATAGAACCCTGCATTTGGCTTGCATCACTTGCATTGCGGTGCATTTTAGAAGAAGCATCCGTTCGAAAAATCTTACGGATGCTTTAAATTGCATGCGTTGGTGACACCTACACATTGTGTAAAGGGGAATGTTTTATTGCAAATATGCATTTTGTTAAATAGAAAAAGAACAGCATTTTGTTTTTTACTTAGGCTAGTTGAATTACATTAGCATGTTTTGTAGTATTGTATTTTTTGTTAATTGAAGATGTTCTATGCTTAATTACTTTGGTAGCTGATTATAATGTCTTCCCCAAAAGTATGAGTGGATCTGGAGAAGCATTTGTTGCATTTGGCAGACGTGACATACAAACATGGTCTCGCAAAGACTGCAATACGATATTTGTTTCTCTATCACGTCCCGGTATATACAGTGAATCCATGTTGAAATTATTGTTGCGTGGCTACATAAAAGTTTAAGCATATGCGATGCATTACCGCCCGCATTTGGTCTGACTGGCGCGTGAAAGAGACGAGGGTGCATGCATGTGTAGACGGGAGTAAAAAGGATACAATTAATGTGCACTTATGAAGTTGAATCATTAATAATTAATGTATTTCCTTTTCTCCCGTTGCAATAGTCTGGGTTAAGAACGGAGAAATGCGTAATAAATGCCTATAGAGGATTTATAGAATAGACGTGGTTGAATATTTCCTATCAACTCTCTGACCTCATAATGATCATTTATCCGTGTGTAAACAGCTACGGACTGAAATACCACAGCGACCCGGGAAAACTAGAGCGTTGCCCGCGAGTCAGACAAAGGAGCATAGCAACCTAGTTTGAAACTGTGTTAGTAATAACAGCTGAAAGATAGGAGCAGACCGCGACCAGATAACTTACATGAATTACTATCCCATTAATCCTCCACCGGAGAATGTTCTGGGAAATGATTTAGAATGTCTATGACAGAACTTAGTAAATGAATAATATTTAATTCCAATTAAAGCGCATCAAAGTACAACTCTTTAACC
>JACXGM010041624.1:0-10005 GCA_016801145.1 Umbra pygmaea
GCACGCAGCAGTTGGCAATGTCCCGCTGGAAGATAATCCGAGCATGAAGTTCGTCCATTTTATTGTCAAGAGATTGAACATTTGCAAGTAAAATGCTCGGTAACGGTGGATTGCAGTATCTCGTCCGTAATCTGCATAGAACACCAGAACGTTTTCCTCTCTTCTTTTTCCTACGTCGCCTGCGTATGAGTAGACAAGTCGACGACGGCGGGATATTCCAGTTGCAGCAATCGCCCCGGTAAGTGGAAAAAAAGTCTGTATCCAGTGAATTACGTATATCCAAAAGTGCTAGTCGATCATACTGTATGATCATACAGTGCAGAACGTGCAGAAATAAAAACTAAAAAAACAGTAATAAGCCAGAACCTGCATAGAGTGAGCAGAGCCATCGTCCATGCGACCATTCTCTACGGCGCACAGCATACTAACATATCAGACCAGGGTAGATGTCCCTCACCAGCTGGTCCACTAGGTATTTCCTCCTGTCATCTTCACATTTCTCCCTCAAGTATATGCCATACCTCAGGATATCTCTCACAGTTGGCAGTTCAAATACTAACAGCTCTTACCCTTTCCCAAAAAGATTACTCAAATGAGAACTTAATGTATTTCTTGTTCTGACTTGAGCCATCACTTCCACAAGCAACTATTTTATAAATCAATGAAATTCTCACTCAGTCCATCTCTTCTCTAAATCGGTGATGTTGCTATTTTCCGAATGAATTGGGGCTAAACTTTTGGTTACTTTGAAGATAATGCCATGTTGTGTCTGGTCAAAATGAATAGACACAACTACATTGTGTTTCACAAGATGTGAAATATCAACACATTTTCTGGATCCCCATTTCCCATTAGAAAAATCAACTATCTTTGAACCAAAGGTCAGTATTTCAAAAGGTAAAGGGTTAAATCAATACAAATTAATATTAATAATAATTAATTAATAATATATAATTAATTAATATTAATTCTGGAATATTAGCAAAAAAACTTAACCTAAAACCTAAAAATTAATGTAGGTTAGGGTTATCAGAATTGTAAATAATATTCAGATTTGTGTTCTTCACACCAAAATACATTCTTTGAACACAACTCTCAATTGATGTACAAAAAATACAGAATATGGTCCACCAGACAGCTCCCCACAATTTGAGACTGCACCGTCGGACCAGAGTCAGTAAACTCTCCTTCTTTGAAACTCCCTTCTGGCCTTCTGCGGGGTTGATGTTTTTCGAACCAACATACATTTAATGAGTATGTGTTTGTGTGTGTATGTACATACATAGTCTACTGTGTGTATTGGGGTACAAGCCATACTTACACATTCACATTCTGTATTATCACACTAAAAAGTGTCAACCAGGATGAAGAGTCAACCAGGGTGCCAAAAGTACAGACTTGACTGTTAACATGACATATCATTGTAAATGTAAACCACAGACTTCCTGTGCACACACACAATCTGTAAATAGGTTTTTAAGGTTAGTATTTAGGTTAAAAGTAAAGTCCACGACTATGGTTATTGTCTGTTAAAAAGTTAATGTTTAGCTATAAATGTTAGGAATGAAGGTCAAGTTATACCAGTTAACATATAGAGAGGTGACAAATTAACAGAAAATCCAACATAACGTGTCTCAGTAAAGTTTTGGGTCACCTCAAGATGTGAGAACAGCTTCAATGTGCCTTGGCATGGATTCTATTAGTCACTAGAACTCTAGTGGAGGGACGGAACACCAATCCTCCAGATTATCTCTCAGTTGTTGTTTTGATGATGGAGGTGGAGAGCATATCTAACAGGTCGGTCCAAAAGTTGTGTTTCAGTGACGTGTTTTGTTGGCTTAAGGCCATCAAACAGAGAGTGATTGTTCATCACACAGACCAACGGAGGAGCATTCAGTTCAGCATTTCTAGTATTGAGCTCAAAGGAGAGAGTATCTGACATGGCCAGAGTTTCCCCTGCCAAAGTACTCCTCACCACACATCTTATTCTCTTAGATTGCCAACAAAAACTTCCCTCTTTCTCTCATGAGACCAATTAATTTTCCCGCTGAGTACCCTCATCAGGGGGATTTCCAAAGGAAACTTCACTGAGAACGATAAAGTTCAGAGCATCACAGTAAACCAAATGTTGAAACATGAGTCACTTATTCAGATTTAAGCTTTCTGATCACCTTATTTATCTTGTGAATAGACTGTAGCATATTTTATATTTGAAGCTACAGTACGTTGCTTCCATCAAACATAGTGTCTGGTCTGGTTTGTTTTGCAAACCATAATATCTGTCAAATTTTTCAGTCTCCTCATCAGTTGATTCAATATTACAGTTTTTTCCAATTGCTAACACACAAAATGCATAATTTGGCTCATTGTGTCAAAACTCAACACACAAGAATGCTTTACACAACACTTGAAGACTAACATTGAACTGCCATGTCAAAACTGCCATTCTGCAATCAAAACGTAACACTCTGACTTCAAAAGGCCCTCTTCAGATCGATAGTTAACACACATGCACATGAACAATAAACAGTCAAACAGACACAACACACTGGTCAACTTTACTCAAGACACTTCTGTCATTTGTAGTTTTTAAACCGTTTTTATTCCCGAAACCAAGCCTCAGGGATACATTGTACAGAAGTAAAACAACTCCCATTACAAGTCAGGGATCACTCCGTCGATTGGGGTCTGGCCACGTCACCTCGTCCACATCACAGGCGATGTTCTCCCTTGCCAGGCAACGGGAAAATATCGCTGGGTTTGGCGTATCCACCCATGGATCCAGCCCAACTCGATGTCTTCGCATGCCTCCTCCATTGCTTGCAGGAGCGGCACGCGTGCATGTGGTAGGCGCTCATAGACCTTCCACTGCCATGCCGAAAATAATTCCCCTATCAGGTTGAGGACCGGGAAATAAGGGGGCAGGTACAGCACCATGAAATGGTCGTGGTTGGCAAATTAGTCCCGGACCAGAGCAGCCCGATGGAAACTGACATTATCCCAGATGACAATGAACATGGGCTGCCCTAGTTGGTCCTATGTGACCGCGGCATTTAGTGCATGCAGAAATGTCGGTATGTGTGCAGTGTTATAGGGACCCAGGGTGGCATGGTAATGGAGGACCCCCTGACCACTAATGGCTGCCCAGCGACTTTCTCGATGGCACTTTGGCCAATGATGTTTCAAACTCGATGTCTGGTTTTTACCAGTCTCTTCCTCTATCTCCTCTCCCTCTTCCCTCCCCGTCTCTTCCTCATTCTCCTCTCCCTCTTTCCGTCTCTTCCTCATCTTCTCCTTCCCCTTGGTCCTTCAGCCTCCATATTCACGATTGTCTCACAACAGGTGCTCATACTTGAATTACATATAGTGACTGATTGGTGTTCAGTTACAGGTCAAGTGTTTTACGATGTGTGCGGGAGTGTTGCTAATGTCATGTGTGTTTTAACTATTGAATGAATGTGCTGACTGCAGAGTGTTTTATCATTGGCCAAAGTGTGTAACACATGCACAATGTGTGAGGTGTTTTGCACCGTGTGTTACAGAACTGTTTACGGTGCCATGCCGACATTGTGTTTATTCATTTGGTGCCTGAGTGTACCAAATGCATGCAAACGTTACGGTTTCTATGCTTTGTTATGAGCATTTACTTTTAGTGTTTTAGCAATTGGGAAAAACTGTAAGATAATCAACACATGACATATCAAATTAGAAGCTAGTTACAGTATGATGGATTCCTATAGCTTTCAGCAACATTTTCCAAATTCGCCCGAGCCGACGTTGGGACGTGACATAATTGTAGTATGTAAACTCGAATTTCACGAGACATCCGGAGGTAGCACACAAGAGATCCCACCTGGGGCTTTGCTAATAGCCCAGAAGAAATGTTAATTGCGGGGGAATTCTTCACTGTAAGTCAATGGGCTGGGCTGGTTTCTGAACGCACGCAGCTCAAGACGTCTTGAATGACACACCTACAAGTGTGCGATTGTGGTCTTGAGACATGACGGTGTAAAGACAAACATTATGGAAATGAGCTCGCACGGATTCAGAAAATGTTGCTCAAAGCTGTTTATTAGTACCTCTTGGAATGTAAAAAGGCCCTTATTCCTTTTGCCCATCACTGGCATCAGGTTCAATATGTTGCAAATTAAACAATTTTTTGTGATTTCCAGAAGTTTTGCCTACTCTGGCTAAAACATTAGCTCTCTGTAGACTAGTATCACCCTGTTTCATAAATATTACGGTCTGTCTTGTTTTTTACTTTACAGCAGCAGAAGAGACAGTTACCAAAAACGAGATCTGTCTCAGTTTGTGTCATAGTGGAACTACTTCTTCTGTATTCACCTCCCTGTCACTGATGTTGCCCTGTACACTGTTTTCTTCACTATCTGAGATTTCTGCTACATTGTTTAGGCTGCCTTTTTCACTTGCTTTTTCACTGTTGTCTTTGCACAGTTTGCTTATCCTGTGATTCCTGAGATTAATGTGTGTTTACCTTACAGAGCTTGGATTGGTGCACTCTAACAATTATCCACCTAGGTCTTACAAATACAAGAGCTCCATCCTGACCAATAACTACACCATGTCCTTTCCACTCAGGACAATCTGCTCTTTTTTAACACCTTGTCTCCTGTATTGCCGTTCTTATTTGCACAGAAGAATCTGCTTCTGTGAATGTTTTCCTAGAAGTAAAGCTGAAATGTTTTCTCCTAATCTAGCACTCACAGTGTTACCTTCTAGAGTGATACTTTGTCAATTAATACACAAGGCAGTTTAGGATTCTGTCCAAACACTAATTGACTAGGCCTGGCAAACTCGATTCATTTTAAGGATTTGGGTTATTCTGAGTCACTCACTAAACTGATCCGAGTCACTTGAGTCACTTGAGTCATTATTGCTAAATCTCCAATAAAACTCAGTCCTAGCCCATTCTCTCTAACCACTAACGTAGTAGGAAGTTCTGTGGATTCACACGGTGCAGATTCACTATTCCAGAGTTTAGTGACAAACATTTATTTTAAAAAGGCATACATGAAAAAAGAAACACATCATTTAGCCACGTACAGGCAATGTCAAAATAATAAATGAAAAAAAAGCCAAATTTATTAAACAATATTACAACAAAAATAAATATAACAATAAAATATATTAAATACAAAAACAACAATAAAATGGAACAAACATGCAAAATGTGCAAATAATAAATGCTAAGAAAAAAGACATAACTATTTACATTATAGTAGAGCTTTTGTTGTGGAATTGCTTTACCCTGACTCGAGGAGAGACTTCACTCGCTCGTCTGATACAGATCCACTCATGACAATGTAGCCGGCTGATTCGTGTGATTGACTGACTTTCATGGGCAAACACAACTCTACAATTCAACTTAAGCAACCGAGTGAGCAGAGCGACAGTCTGAGACAGGTTATGGTCGCGGAGGACTCCGCGGAGGACTCACGAGTCCCATGGTCTGCGAGTCTGCAATGTTTCCAGCTCTGAGTCTGCGGATCGGGAAGTTCCCATAACCTGTCTCGGACTGTCGATCTGCTCACTCGGTCACTTAAGTTGAATTGTAGAGTTGTGTTTGCCCATGAAATTGTAAGCTTTTGGCAGCTAAGATGGCTAGGACTAGGAGTAGCTAATGTTACAAGAGTTTTGCGTGTGGCTCTTTTATAATTTATATCGAATTGTATTAGGACTCAACTGAACCGGGTTAATGATACTAAAGACTCGCGACTCATGAGTTATTTTAAAGATCCGAGTGAGTCACGACTCATACAAGTTTATAATTGACATGGACTGTGACCATTCAACAAGCTGTTCTTAGCTGTGAGGGTCCAGTCAAGGGCAGTGTGCCAGTCACATACATTCTCCCATTTGACCTTCTGGATGATCTCAGTGACTGTAATGTCCAGAACTATTGAATTCAAGCGGTGTGGATTGTTTGAACATCACTACACTTTCCTTCACCATGTCCAAAAAGCTTTCAGCCTTTTTAGGGATATTTTACTCAGCAGTAAAGGAATGTCAACCTTGACAATTTCAGTTTCAATTTGGAATTTTGTCAATCCTATTTTATCTGGTAGTTTCAAATTTCTCGTGGAATATACCAAATTCCCATCTCTGAACCGAAATGGTCTGCAAGTAGGAGTTGCTGTTTGCATCAATCGGTTCACATGATCTTGGGTGAGCTTTTTGATATAACTTTCCAACCATTTCTCCATACACACAGTACGGGTACAAGCAGTGTCAATAATTGCTGATCACAACGATTCAGTCATGACCTTTGTAAACAATGTAATGTTTCATTACTCTACATTTGCATCTTCAGTTATTCTTACTTGTGGGGACATGTTAAGTCCAATTAAACGTGCACTGGAAAATAGTACATCTGAATCTCTTACCAAACTTATCCAATCGATTAGTCCCCGGTATCGGCTGCTTTATATGTCCACTTTGATACATTGCATTCCGTTTTCCTCTTGCTTTTGCTCTTTGTTCTGGCTGATGTCAGGACACCACCTAAAGCTCAACCCTGACAAGACTGAGTTACTCTTCTTCCATGGGAAGACCTGTCCCCTTCAGGACATATCCATTACAGTTGAGAAATGCACAGTTTCGCCATCCCAGAGTGCAAAAAAACTTGGCGTATCCCTGGACGATACCCTCTAGTTTTCTGCGAACATCAAGGATGTGACACGATTCTGCAGGGTCATGCTCTATAACGTTTGCAGAGCACAACTTTACCTCACCCAGGAAGCAGCACAGGTAGTCATCCAGACACTCGTCATCTCACGTCTGAATTACTGCAACTCACTCCTGGTAGGACTCCCGGCGTGCGCCACCAAACTGCTACTACTCATTCAGAATGCATCGGCCTCCCTGGTGTTCAACCTTCCCAAGTTCTCCCACATCACACCACTTCTGGACTTGCTCCACTGGCTCCCAGTTGAAGCTCGAATACAAGGTGATGGTGCTTGCCTACAGAGCAACAAGGGAAGCTCCTCTTCCCTACCTTCAGGCAATTCATCTCATAATCTACACATGCTTTCCGTCCTGCCATCTCAGGCTCCTGACTGTCACACGCCTTTAGGAAGTCAGCTCCCGATCCAAGCAGTCAAAACCATTCTCTGTCCAGGCACCTCAATGGCGGAACCAGCATTATAATGACACATACTCTTACTACGCTACATGAAGCTCCTCTCTATTTGGCAGTTTTTATATGACGTTTGAGTGATGAGTTGATGGCTGTGGGACAATTTCCTCATCATCTGACAATTTATCATCATGGTCAGAATTGATCTCAACATTGTCTTCACTTTCAGACACTTCCTCGTCTTCATCACTTTTCTGATCAAGTATGTGTTTTAGAGCATCCTGGGCATATTGCTCATCTTTTCAACCTCTGAGAGTACAGATGCATACACAGCAAAATCCCCAGTATTAAATAAACTCTGAGTGTTAAAGTAACACTCTCAGTGTTCTATATAATATTTTAACACTCTCAGAGTTGATTTCACACTGGTGATTTTGTTGTGTATGTTGGTAGGACTATATGTCCAGTGTTTCTCTGTGGGAAATACAAGGTTTCCATCTTAGAATGATGTGATAGAAAGTGTGGAATGGGGTAGTTGAGGTCCAGGAACAAATTAAGTGTGTGTTTCTGTCTGTTTGTGTGAGTGGGGGGGGGGTAGGTTTTGATATTTATACCCATTGTAGCCTCCGTTCTCACTACCAGGTCAAATTGCCCTGAACAATATGTCTGTAATATGAACATGCAGACGGGGAGGTGGTTGCAGACACATTAAATTAGTCATTTTTCAGTGACATGTTCATTACACTAAGCTCAGGAGAAAAGGTCTCATGATCCAAAAATTATAAAAAATATTTTTTTTCTGTATTTTTAAACTTTGAAATTAGTTAATTTGACCTGCAACATAACAGGAGGGTCAATAGTGTTAGCATATACATTGATGTTGTCTTTCTTGAAAACATAAATGACACATGTACAGTAGGACATAGGGGTGGAACGGTACACAGAAGTCATGGTTCGGTTCATACATCGGTTCAGACATCACGGTTCGGTTCATACCTTGGTTTAGACATCACGGTTCGGTATGAGTTTGGTACAATGGAGGGAAAAGCTAAACAAAAATGCAGAATTCCATTTTTTTATTGTGCATGTCTCAAGCTGTACCATCTAGTGTCATACAGTTTCTCCCCTGAGCTAGCACATCTGGGTGATTGCGTCTGATATCCGTTAGCATGTTAGATGTATTTCCACTCACATACCCAACAGCTGCTGACCAACGCTGACACACAGTCCTCATCTTATCCACCACTCTATCACCTGTACTACTGTAACAAATATATACAATCTATGACTGTAACTGACTGGGAAACTGAAGTTTTCCCAAACTTGCGATCTTAGATGTCGGCAGGTCCTCTAACTCTTGTGGGTCGCCACTCGTCCTTAGTGCTGACTCACTCACCAGACCGTTGATCTGTCAAAAAACTGCATACATATGTGGAGCTCGGCTGCTTAGCTTCAGAGCTACGGCGGGGCTACAGATTAGGTGTCCATAAACAACTTGCGTATCTAACGGTGGTTCTGCATTACATTAATTAATTCGCACATAGTTTATTTTATTTTCATACCATGTATTCTCCATTTAAATTCACGCACCGAACCGTGACGCCCATACCGTTTCGGTTAAATACAAATACATGTACCGTTCCACCCCTAGTAGGACACATGTAAGAGCGGGGACATTATTTCCCCTTATTTAAACCAGCTGGTGCAACAGGAAACCCTTGGGCTGAAAATACCACTCTGACCCTGGATAAAAGTGATCCCTCATACTAACTTTGTAATGATGCTTATTGATCCTTCCCTCTAAGGGGACAAGTTGAGCCTAACCATGCAAGGAAAAGACCCCCACAGTTTGTGTTTGTTCCAATATGTTCCTCCACTCATTTATTTAGGTGGTTACTCACATTTGTCACCTATCGGTAGATGCATACTCACCTGCAGATATGTCTGCAAAACAAGATCTGGAGTGATCTCACTACACACACTGAGCTGTATTCCATCCTGATTTCATCAAGTCTGCTCACGTGGGTAAAGCCAAGTGGTGCTGTGAAAACAGACTGCAGCTCTGTGTACTGTAGAAACTAAACATTACAGATCCTACATTACCACCATTTCCCCTATAGCCCTTCTGCGTGTAAAACATGAGACGGTCTGTGTGTGAGTAAGAGAGTAAGAGTGTATGTGTGCTTGACATAGAAATAAAACGTTTGTGTGTGTTTCGGGTTTTTCCCTCGAGTGTCTTTAACAACGAGTGCCCAAGGCCTTCTGGTGTTCATTACAGTCCTCATATAATGTAGCCCTGAGTTACATAAGTCAGTCAGACTGTAACATTCACAGGTTTAGTATACTGTACAGCACATTGTGTCTGACAAGGCATGTGCATTGATGGAAATGTTTATGGGTAAACTTAACAGTTTGATCCCAAGACGAACACACACGCATTGAATAAATCAATACATTTTTCTTGTGGCACCGTTGAGCCACCTCTCCCAAATTTCTTTTTATCAAAATCTTTCAAAATTAAAATTTCTTAACTGAGGTTTGTAACGTCGTCACGATCCTCTACTGTCACGAACACACCATCACAGGCCGGTATACCTCAAGAACCAGACTCACATGAACGCATTCCCATAATCAGGTCACAATCACCAGAATTCTAAACACCTGTGTGCGTTTCTGCTGGGTATATAACACTTCATGTTCCACTCACAGCTTGTGAGGTATTGTTTGTCAGTGAGCAACGTACTGAGCGCTTCATTCGTATTATTATTGCTATTTCTGGTCTGACCCATTTTTCCCTGTTTTTGATATTCGAGATTTGGATTACCTTTTGTACCGTTGCCTGGACCTTCCTGTATTGTGCCTGGACCCCTGCGTGTTCCCCGGTTACCCTCCTGCCTACTCCCTGCTGA
>JACXGM010041625.1:0-10005 GCA_016801145.1 Umbra pygmaea
TGTGTCTGTGTGTGTCTGTGTCTGTGTGTGTCTGTGTCTGTGTGTGTCTTGCGTATGACAGCATTTTGATGACAACGTGAACATATGTTTAAGAGCCTTCAGTGGTTGGGGTTCTTATGGCCCTGGATCAGTGTAGCTGGTTATCAGCCTTTGTCTGCCTGTGTAACACACTGCAAGTCTTTATGCCTTAAAAGGTAAATGTGTTAAAGCACTGGAATAAAAATAATATTACTGCGCTCACACACAGGAATGTCTAGTGATATATTTAGTAATGCTCAATTCCTACACACACACTCACTCCTCATCAGACATTTTTAACAAACCATGGAGACTTAGATTATGAGGTTTTCATACAAGCCATGGAATAGTCAGGATATGATGATGTGCAGCTTCAGAACAACCTTTCTCTTCTGGTCTTCTGATCTCCTACACACAACCCCTCTTGTCTTCCGCATATCCTCTCTTCTCCTAACCTTGTACATTCTCCTCATCTCTCCTTTATGGATGTTTCTATCTGAGCAACATCCCTTCATCACCACCATGCTAATGTTGTGTCCAGGGTTTAATTGGGGATGTTCAAGTGTCTCCTGTCTGTGTCCAGTGTTTAATCTGGGATGTGCAAGAGTCTCCTGTCTGTGTCCAGTGTTTATCCGGGGATGTTCAAGTGTCTCCTGTCTGTGTCCACTGTGTTTTCGGGGATGTTCAAGTGTCTCCTGTCTGTGTCCAGTGTTTATTCTCGGATGTTCAAGTGTCTCCTGTCTGTGTCCAATTTTTTATTGGGGATGTTCAAGTGTCTCCTGTCTGTGTCCAGTGTGAGTCTAATGAAGAGTAAACTGGATCCAGAGGGGCTGGGCCTCATCCTGCTGGCCCCATTCCTCCTGGAGTTCTTCCCCCATCAGGTAACTGAAACGAGCTGGCCCGTCTTAAAATAACATGCATTAAGACAGAAGGATTTATTATAAATGACTATTATGGATATTTACATAGGATTTCCAATAAGAAAGTTGATGCATTTCAATAAAATATATGATGATGTATTTATACATGCTTCTTGTTCAGAAGTAATCAGGAAACCGTGGCTGAACTTTGAGTGAATACGACGCGAAGAAAAGGAAAAATGGGACGATCGAGAGAGCTGGAGGGAGGGTGGGCGGGAGAAGGAGGGATGGATCAGTGGGCAGAAAGAGGAGCGGGAAGTGTGTTAAAGTGATCAGGGCTTCAGGGACCCACCAGAGAAATGGCCCTCGGCCACAAAGAAATTATACTGCCATTAACCAACTGGACATACACACTCACAAATACACACACACACACAAATACATATACACACACAGACAAACCATACATACATACATACATACACTCACACAGGGGGGTATGGTTTCAAATAAACACACCCAGTTTATCAGTGTTCTGGATCATCTAACCAAAGTGTTTGGCTCTGTCCTTATTGACTGATTTCCAATTTGTGCTGCTCTGTGGGCTTGGTCTTATGGCTTGGTTTTCAAGTAAAGTATGCAGACTTTTCTGGCTTAAGACCTTGTTTTAGAGTCCAACACTGGGTTCAGACACATCTCTTTTACAGTGTTTATTCTACACAAGCGCTGTGTGTCTTAACTCTGGTTTGTATTTCAGGATACTGGGATCCCAGATTCCTTCCCAGTCTACCACTATAACGGGCTGAAGCAGTCCAACCACAGCGAGAGGGTAAGACGTGCTCCTGAAACACAGGGAACATATGGTGCCTGCGTGCGTGTGGTGACAGGGTGTGTTGTGTGCCCATCAGGTGGAGTACGTGCAGGGTACAGCCCTGGTGCTGGGCTTTGAGGACCCCATGGTGAGGACGGATGACACGCCAGTGAAGCGCTGCTTGCAGACCAAGTGGCCCTACATAGAGCTCCTCTGGACCGCTGACCGCTCGCCTTCACTCAACTAGCCTCTTCCAGGCTGGACGGACGTTTGACTGACCTCTACAGCCCAGGAGGCCTCAGACACACACAGAACAGAGACAGTCCTCCACATACACACATGGAACAGATACACTGCTAAACACCTGCACACTAAATACTATTCATCACATGCATACTGACACACACATACTGATTGATATGCATTCAGACACACACAAACACGTACCGTTGTTGACTGTTTATGATGTTATGTTTGACATGACTAAATTAAATCACAGGATGTTCTTGGTTTGTTGTAAAAAAGCTGAATAACTGGTTATTGTGTCATACAGTGAATGGCTTGTTTTTACTCTGGGTCTCATCCAGTTAACGTGGCATACATATTAGAAGGAGACTGCTAACTCTGTTGGGTAATAATCTCTAGTAAGGAAAAGAACAGCCGCACACTCTATGCTCTGATGCAAGGACAGTTTGACCTCTGCCCCTGATGAAGGTAGCTTGCCTTCTGAAACATTGATTTCATTTCAATTTTCAACTGTGCATAGAGTGTGCGGCTGTTCTGTTCCTTACTAGTATACCTCCAGTAGACAGCACCTCGCCTATACAAGTGTGCATTTTCTTAACCTTTTTAGTATGGGTAATAATCTCTGCCTGAGGAACTGGACCTGTGTTTTTGCAACAATCAGCTGTCGGACTGTTCGAGAAACTACCAAAGCCCTTCGCAATGCCCATAAATACACACAACCTTATGTACTAACATTTTAGTGCTTTAAATGTCCAGCAGCAGCCTGGGTCTATGGCTGTCACTGTTGGTTTAGATTTTAAATGAAACAATGACTAGTAGGTTAGAAATTGCAGAGTGACAACTTTAGGCAGTTTAGATCCATAAGCTGTAAACTGTTAGCCTTGGAGAACCCTGACGGACTTCCGGCAAATTTGAGATTTGCTCTGGCTAAGAGTCCATTCAAGCCCATTTCCAATTTTTCCAAATCAAGGCACCAATCACAACCGTTGAGGCGGGCTTTACACGATAACGATGGTTGCCTCAATGGAACATTGGGAACATCACTTATTCGAATCAGCTATCGCGTCTGTTTTAAGCAATTTGAACATTTACATTTTGTAAAAAACTGAGCAAAGAACAACATTAGAAGCCTTCATATCTCAAAAAAAAAGATGTTGTGGCGGTCTTGCTGACTCTATTCTGTAAGACTCTGATGTATTTAATTGCGCCGAGAGGCATTTGAGCAGCGTCCATTGGTGATGCCCCTTTGGAAATGAGCTGTGAATGAACCTTGCCCAGACCCACTCTCAGTTACAACTGAGAAGGTTCCGGTGTCAACCAGGCTAGTAAACTGTAGGAATTATTTTAGTTTAAGTGTACCTAGTCTCCCTCACAAACACACACACAATTTTAGGCAACTCAAAAATTATTGGAAACTTTGTTTTTTGGTCATGTGTTGGTTGTTGCATCGTTTGGTTTTGCACGTGTGCTAACGAAAGTTGTAGATGCCGACATTGGTGGGGAATCTGGATGCAGTCGGTTGCTGTTGAGAAGAGAGAACAAAGTCTCAGTGACAGTAATACAGATTATAGTAACACTTTATAATAAGGCTCCCCTATAAAGGGTTTATAAATGGTTTAGAATTAGTTTATAAATTGTTGTAAACCATTCATAAATCATTAACAAGATGCTATAACGCATTAAACTAAAAAAGCAACTGTCCCCTGATGCTTGCCATATAGTGAGCATACATGTATCTGTACTGCTAATCTTAAGATAGGATACTTACCTTAGTTGTTCTTCTCCATCAGCCACGATCATTGGTATCACTTCACTGGGTTGATTCATTTAGATGTTTCCTGGCATCTTGTTTTGTATGTCCATATATTTTTGAGTTTATTCATTTCAATTATGAGGGTGAGAAATCCAAATATTAAATCAAAGACATAAGCAAAACATTAAGCATGCTAAAATCTACTGATTGGTACATTAAAATGAAAGACTGCACTGTTTGGTACATTAAGAAGAAGAAAGAAAATACATCAATTGCCTTGTAGACAAAAGAAGGCAGTTACAGTTGTGATGAGCAAAGAATGCTTAACCATGAAGGAAAAACGTAAGGACTGTCTGCCACATACAAACCGCTGTACCGGGAAGGTGTTACAAGATGAACTTCAAAGACTGCACTGCAGGCTGAAAAACACTATAGCCTAAAAACACTATGGGTTACAAAGCATCTTAAAAGCCTGCAGAGTTCTGGAAAAACAAGTTAAAATAAACATCCACTAAAATAATTTTGAGAGGAAAGTGTGGAGTAAAAAAGGATAAAACATAAGTGAATGTGTTAAATGTTGTGGTTGGGGTGTTTTAGGTACATATAGCTGTCAATGGCACTGGCTCACTTTGTTGGTGTTGTGACTGCTGACTGGTAGGAGCTGATATCAAGTGGAGGGAAACCTCTTGTCTGCTCAACTGAATACCTCTTAACAACGATTTGGTTGTGCCAAAACTACCAAGGAGCAACTGTCAGTCAGTCTCAATCAAACTGTGCATGTGTTTTACTTGCTGTAGATAAAACTGAAGGCAAACCCTCAAACAGGAACAGAAAATGGCTGAGGTACAGGCCTGTCAGAACTGCATTAATATTTAGTGAGTTTACAGCACAAACTGGCTGTACTAATGCATTTACTACCACCAAATGAATAAACACATTTTTCTTCACTTCTGTGTCATCATGCAACCATTGAAGGTAGCTGTCAGCTAATTGCATGACCTTTGATTCACCTTGTAACATATTTGGATATGGCAATCCTTTTGCTATATAAACAATGAATTTGAATTGTGTGCATGTGGTTTTAAACGGATGGACAAGTCAAAACCTAAAATGTTCAGTACACATGTAAAGTGCTCATCCTTGATGAAGAGCTCACAACCAATATTCACAACCATACACCTGGTGTAGATCTGCTGGTGTGTGCAAGCGAGTGTTTTCTTGCCTGGTGGTGAATTAAAAAAAGGTTATATCCTGTTTATCGAAATAGTCTGTGCTTATCTTGAATGTATAGGAAACTGATGACAAAGCATGCAAGTCTGTTAACAGAGTTTTCAAGACCTGTTGCAGCCAAAAACATTGGCCACCTATTTTAATATTTCCACACTATATGATTGAAATAATAATGAAATGGTTATAGTTATTATGGTGCCCTCCTGGTGTAAGTTTTGAAATGTTTGAGGGTTTAAAAAATAAATGCTTGGAATGTCAGTGATAATGATCCGGTTGGCCAAGTGCATGATGTCACAGGGCTGTTTGATTATAATAGACCAATTAGTGCTCAGCTGGATATGGGGGTGGGCTTTAAACAAGGGCTGTTCATGCATTTCTTCAAATAAAAATTATTTGTGTTTGTTTTAATGGTTAGCAGAACACTGAAAATGAGAAATGAACAAAAAAAGATTGTTTTAATCATGTCAACAGTATGCACACACAACATTTACATGTTATGTAATCTGCACGTTTACAATACAATATTATGCTTTTGAAAGTGCCTATTGACAACAATACTGCCTATTGACAACAATACTGCCTATTGACAACAATACTGCCTATTGACAACAACACTGCCTATTGACAACAACACTGCCTATTGACAACAATACTGCCTATTGACAACAATACTGCCTATTGACAACAATACTGCCTATTGACAACAATAATGTCAGGAGTTACTGTTACAGTCTGTTAATTAAAACATGTGGTCCTAAAAACTGTTGCTGGTTGTGGGTGTTAGGATTTTGAGCACACATAATGTAAGCTAGGTAACATGAGCCAGCAGTATGGATTGTTTTTTCCCTCAACCTCCCTCACCCCAGAACAAAGACACTTCAGGGGAGGCAACTAAAACTACAACGCAGCGAAGTGTTCGGAATGTGATGTCTAACAAGCTTATATGTGTATGATGGTCAGGTGTCCACATACCTTTGGCCATATTGTGTATTTAAAAAAACTAATCGCAGCCACTTGAAATCATTATATTTTGTGGGTTGTCAGTTTTGTGATGTACCTGAAACTCTGCAGGCTCTGTGATGTACCTGAAACTCTGCAGGCTCTGTGATGTACCTGAAACTCTGCAGGCTCTGTGATGTACCTGAAACTCTGCAGGCTCTGTGTGGTACTTCCTAAGTAATCCTGATTTGAGGTCTAACTATTTTGCACCTTGCAGTCCAGCCTCTGAGCTTTGGCTGGGGAGTTGTCTGCAGATGCTAGTGTGCCACATCCACATGTACCCACACCATGCGTATGAAAGTTCCATGACTATATTTCTTGTAAGAATCATATTTGAGAGATGTCATGTTTGATTTGACACTGCAACTGCAGTAATTATTTAAATGACTGCAGAAACAACTTAGATAGTTTTTTTATGTATTTTCCTTAATACACTGCTAAAGAAGTAATCATTACAGGATAACACCAAGAAAATTAAACTTCAAGGATATCGTTTTGTCCAGTTAGGAAGCATAAGCAATTGTAAATCAATGTCACCTGTTTTAGTGCAAATTAAAGTAACAACAGGTGCACTGAAGAGGCAACCGCAAGACAACCCCCAAAAAGGGAATAGTTTTGCAGGTAGTGGCCACAGACAATTGCTCTCTCCTTATCCTTCCTGACTGATTCTTCTTCAGTTTTGCTAGTGTCCTTGTCACTGCTGAATCCATGAGGCAGTAAATGCAGCCCATTCAGGTTTTACAGGTAGTCCAGCTTCTCCAAGATGGCACATCCATATGGGCCATTGCAAGAAATTAGGTCTTTCCCAATGGGCGTTTCTAGGCATAGGCAACCTAGGCGGTCGCCTAGGGCGCCATCTGTTTGGGGGGGCCAATAGGGGGCTCCCTCTCCCCCTCCCCACCATTAAAAAATGTAGAATTTATATGGGGCAATCAATCTTTATGTAACTTAATTATTGTAAAAATAAAATATCCAGACTTATTTATTTGTTATGAGAGACATGATATTGACGACTCAAGAATCTGTGCTGGCACAGGACAGGTGTGGATGCTGGGTGAGTGACGTCAGTGTCGAACGCCTGTTGACAGTTCAATGTTGAACATTTCTGGCTGCCGTTCTGAAAGGAGGCTACTATGAAATGATCAAAGCCATTGGGGGCACAGTTTAGAAAGAAGAGGAAAGATGAGGAAGAAAGGAGACAGAAGTATAGTGGTATGTTTTTATGGACATTTTGAAAAGCATTTGTCTGCAATATATCACAATACGTAGGCTATAATATGTGCCCAAATTAAAATCCCTTCTCAAACCCAAAAATCGATTTTAAGCAAAGCGCAGTCCAGAGACAACCATGAATTGTTATATGTTTGGGCATATTTGTTTAGAACACATTCATCCGTCTCTATCGTAATGATGAGGTACTTTTTAACTTTATTTAGTCCCTGGTCCCTGCGGTCAAAACAGAACAAGTAGCCTACTGTACACCACAATGTCCCTGGGGTGGAACGAGACAAAAGCATTTTGTTGACATTTCCTGAAAGCACGACACTGCCATCAGAATGATATACTTCAAGGCAGTTCGCGTTTTCATCACCGTCTCCTGTCCTTTAGACAGATATTTAAGAGATGTAAAACCAGCTCACCATTGATTCACTTGGTGCATTGGTTTCATTAAATATACATTGTCAATATAGATTCACAGGATGCTTTTTAATGCCTAATTGCCTATACTTGTAAAACTGCTTCAAATGCTGATACTGTGGTTTTGTTATTGTGTTTTGATTTAATACTGTCCTTAGTCAGCCAAAGGATAATTTTGGTTGCTAAATAAATAAAACTACTATAATGTAAGCTACATCCATGGTACATATATACATATTTTAATATATATTTGCCTTATTTTACCAGTATACACCTCTGGAAAAAAATAAAGGATCTTGTCTGCTTCCTGTTGCTACTCCAACTGCTGAGGGCTCAGTGGAAGCCACTCCTCCTCGCTGTTGGCAGCTTGAATTGTTGTCACCATCGGCGTCGCCCTGCCTGATGCTGAAAGTCATACTCCTGGAGGGCATCCAGCCACCAAGCCAATTGGCCTTCAAGATTTTTAAATTTCAGGAGCCAGGTGAGCGAGGCATGGTCGGTGCAGATGAGGAACCAGCCACCGTGAAAATATGGTCGGAAGTGCCGTAGTGCTAGCCACCGCTAGCAGCTCCTGTTGGGTCAAGGAGTAATTCTTTTCCGCCCGGCTCAGGGAGCGGCTGAAGTAGACCACTGCACACTGCTGGCATTGGTGTCCACAATGAAGGACGGCTGGGTGTCAGGTTAGGCCAGGACTGGAGCTTTAGTCAAAGTCACCTTGAGTTTGTTGAAGGCCACAGCGCTAGAATCGTCACAGACAAATGGTGGGTCCTTGTTGGTCAGCCGGTAAAGGGGACTGGCAATCGTGGCAAAGTTCTGAATGAAGGGCCGGTAGAGTGACCCCAGGCCCAGTTGGCCAGTCTCGTATGGCAGCCACCTTAACTGTGTTGGTGGCTACACCACAAGCACTGACTACATGGCCCAGGAATGCTATCTCCCTCGCCAGAAGCTGGCATTTTGCGGGATTCAGCCACAATCCTGCATGACAGATGGCTTCGAAGACTTCCCGTAGGTTGGACAGGGCTTTGTCAAAGTAATTTGTGTGCACCAGCAGATCATGGAGGTACACAATGCAGCGTCTCCAGGGGATGTCTGCCAGCACCTTCTCGATCAACTATTCAAATGTAGTCTGCGCATCGCAGAGTCCAATTGACATGACACGAAACTGCCACAGCCCTTACCCAATGGTCAATGTGGTTTTTGTTGTTGCGTCGGGGGGCTAACTCTACCTGCCAGTAGCTGCTCCGCAGATCAAGGGAGCTGAACCAGCTGGACCGTGCAATGTAGTCAAGGGTTTCATCAATTCAAGGAAGGGGGTACCAGTCTTTCTTGGTGATATTGTTTAGACGTTTGTAGTCCACACAGCATCACCAGCTGCCATCCTTCCGTACCAAGACAGCCGAAGCTGCCCATAGGCTGTCAGAGGGCTCAATCACATTAGCAGTAGTCATCTCATGAATCTTGTCTTCCGCCGCCTGCTGTTTACCGGGGGCCATTCTTTGGGGGAGCAGATGGATAGGTTGGGCGGACCCTGTCTCGATGGAATGCTGAAACAACCCGGTCTGTGTGCATCCACAGCAGCAGAAATGTCTGCGTAATCGCTGAGGAGACACTTCAGCTGATACTGCTGCTGTGGGTCCAGGCCGTCGCTGCTGCTTTGCCCTAGGTTGTGTACAGCTTTGGCCGTCTCAGCAGAGGGAAGGGTAGCAGGCACAGTGATTGGAGCTGGGGTAGGCTGGTGACAACATTGATGTATACACTGACTCTGTCTCAGCATTCATCACCAAGTGCATAGATGATGTCGTTCCACGGGTCAATGTCAAGACCTTCCCCAACCAAAAGCCCTGGGTTAACGGTAATGTTCGTGCCAAGCTTGTAGCACGGTCCTCTGCCTATACCTCTGGGGACCCGGAGGCTCTGAGGAGGGCCAGATATGACCTACGGAAGGCCATCAGAGATGCTAAAAGAGACTACAGGGACAAATTGGAGTCCAATTACAACAGCTCCGACCCCAGACGCATGTGGAGTGGACTACGGCAGATAACGGAGTACAAAGGCAGGAAGAGCTGTGACACCCTCCACCCTGCCTCACTCCCCGATGAGCTCAACACCTTCTTCGCACGGTTTGAGGTGGCCAACAACACCCCGGAAAAGCTGGCTGAGAACCCAGACGACTGCACTCTGACCCTAGATATGGCTGATGTAAGGAGAGCTTTCAAATGAGTGAACCCGCGGAAGTCTCCAGGGCCAGATAGTATTCCAGGCCGTGTTCTAAGAGGATGCGCCGACCAGCTTGCGGGGGTATTCACCTCCATATTCAACCTCTCCCTAACACAGTCTGCAGTCCCCTCCTGCTTCAAGCAGGCCACCATTATCCCGGTTCCAAAAAAACCTTACATCACCTGCCTAAATGACTACCGCCCAGTAGCACTAACCTCAATCATCATGAAGTG
>JACXGM010041627.1:0-10005 GCA_016801145.1 Umbra pygmaea
GTGGTGTGGGTGTTATGTGGTGTGGGTGTGCTTCACTTTTTTTAATGTTTTATATTTCACCTTTATTTAACCAGGTATATCGGTTGAGAACAACTTCTCATTTGCAATGTCAACCTGGCCAAGACAAGGTACAAGGTGACAAAAGAGTTACACACAAAGTACAAACATTCAAGTATTCAGTTACAAATACAGTATATACGGTAAAATACAAAAATACTGTACAGTCAGTGCAAACAGGGTAGATCATTTAGAATGTAAAAGGGCAGTGCAAAAATAACACTGGAGTAGGTAACATAATTAGCAAGAAAATGTTATGTTCAAATTATACAAAGACAGCTATGCGAGTGAATATGTGCTAAATGTGTTAAGACATTACAAGTGGTCTACAACCTTTGTTTGCAGGCAAGCTACTTCTTAAACAAAAGATGCTTCATGGTTAATTTTTTTTCCCTCATTTTCAAATAGGCACATTATTCTTCATCTTCCCTGCACCTCTACCCCAGTTCCATTGTGCACAAAAGGAATTACTGAACTGTTTTCTGACAATTTACTGGGTAAAATACTGACTAATTAACAACAAAGTGAGGCCTGCAACACCTGTTTGAGCTATGTTTTATATCTTCAGAAATGATGTTCTAAGTTCTATTTTTTGTGGATTTTAAAATATTTTTATACAGTTCTTCACCCAAATGTACAACTATTCACAGTTAAACCACAGAAACTGTACGTAAGTTGTAGATGTCCAAATATAGCTGCAAAGTAGATAGATTTAATATTATTTAGCTGGAGGTAAATTGACCAATTTTGTATTAAATTTGTTTCTTTAAGATAATAATGGCGAAACAGATGGTAATGGTAATGTTGGCATGATTCAACAGAAGCTACTAGCTTGCAATGTGTTTTCTTCCAGAATTGTTTGGTGAGCTACTCAAAGGTAAGCTGCTAGCGTCTGCACCAGCCTGTAAAAGACTGGAACGTTTGTCACAACTGAAGACTAGCATAAATATTTCATAATCCTAGCACACACACCCTCACAAGAGACGCCTTCACAATAAACCCACACAACCCCAACGAAGACATTCACAAAGACGACAAAAGGATTTTGGCCCAAAATGTATGTGTTAAGACTGAGGTAACAAGTGACCCAACCCTCAAACACAACACTCTGTTCAGGCTAAAATCTTAACCGTTAGACCCAGAGGTAATCCTTTTTGTCTAAAACATTTTTGTAGAATTCTAGCAAATAAAGCTTAGACGGGCCCCTCATAACCAGCCAGGAAATCCAATCAGCGCCACAACACTTGTCCTAATGATAAGTCATTCCAAACCCATAGCGGATATCCTCTCTTATAGCCCTTCAGCTGCGGTGGAAACGTAAACAGAGCTAATAAACAGAAATGATATTATGACAACCCTGTGGAGGATGATTAGTTGATGATGGCTTATACTCTCCTCTGCAAATGTCATCCATTTCGCTGTGAAAACTGAAGCCAAATCCAGCGTGAAACCCAAACAGACTTGGAAGGACAGGAAGAAAGGCAGAGGGAGAAACAGAGGGAAGGGTGAACGTGAAAATGACAGAGAAGGAAAATTGAGAAAATAGAGAGCACCGGAGAACCAGAGACCAAAAACAAGAAAGCGAATCATTTCTTTCAGGAGTGTAGACGTGAGTTGTACTCTGAGAACCACAGCAGTCGTTCTGACACAGGGTCTCTGCACTGGCAGCTGGCCCCCACACGCACGTACCTACGCTCAACCCAGAGTGCCAATCACTGACATTGATTCCCCACTGCTGACCCCTGTGAACAGATCTCATTATCAAAGACAAACTGGATGTACACAAAGTCACATATGTACAACCTACTAACGCATCAAATAGACACACTGTATAAGCCCAGCTAACACTGTAACCACACCCATCCACCCACACAGCATGTCCACACGTGCCTCACACCAACACAGTATAAAGGAGCACAGCATTGCTAGGTTTTAAACACTGAAGCGATGCTTGTAACTAGTGTCACCATCTCCCATCTCCGCATGTGTAAACATCACAGTCTGCAGCCAATTATGACAGAAGCAGACGCTCACTGTTCCTTCTATCTACAGATCGACAGGCGTGGAGAGGAGGGGTTATTTATATCTCTACATAAGAGCTGTTCTGACACCTCACAGGCGTCTGCTCTTTAAGGGAATAACAACATATATTCCTCAGCATTGAAGTAAGGAGCCAGTTTAAGGAGATGTACACACATTGCATCTGTCAATAGAAAATATAGCAATATAGTGCGTTCAGAAACGATTCAGACGCTGTCAATTATTTTCTTTCTCATCAATCTAGAGCCACTACCACAAAAACAGCTCTGGAAAACATCCCCACAGCCTGATGCTGCAACCACAGTCTAGAGGTGAGGCGTAAGATTTACACTGTACACACAATTTCGTTGCACTTCATGATTGTGTCCCACTTGTTGTTGATTCTTCACAAAAAATTACAGTTTTATAACTTTATGTTTGAAGCCTGAAATGTGGCAAAAGGTTGAAAAGTTCAAGGGGGCCGAATACTTTCGCAGGGCACTGTACATTACTATGCACGTAACAAATAACCTTAGCTAAAATTAATCAAAAACATGCTCATCAAGTGTATTGGCCAGGTGATGAAAGGTGCCTGGTTTCCTCCAAACATGAGGCTTTGCATTCAGGCCAAAGTGTTCATTCTTGGTTTCATCAGACCAGAGAATCTTGTTTCTCAGAGACCTTTGGTACTCTTTTACTTATGAGTGGCTTCCATTTGGCCAGTCTACCATACAGGCCTAATAGGTAGACGGCTGCAGATGTGGTTATTCTCCTGGAAGTTGCTCCAATCTCCACAGATGAAATCTGAAGATCAGTCAGGCTGACCATCTGTGTTTGGTCACCTCCCTGACCAAGGCCCTTCACCACCCCCCCCCCCCCATTGCTTAGTTTGCCTTGGTGGCCAGGGTGTTGGTGGTTTGAGGCCCTGCTTAGTTTGCCTTGGCGGCCAGGGCGTTGGTGGTTTGAGGCTTCTTCTATTCATGAATGATGAAGGCCACTATGTTCTTGAGGATGTTCAATGCACTGTTTTGGTACCCTTTCCCAGATCTGAGCCTCAACACAATCCTGTCTCAGAGCTGTACAGATAACTCCAATTCCCCTTTCAGCCTCGTCTCGGTCGTCAAATCCTGTCAGTTGTGGACTGGTCAAAGATCGACCACATGCTTCCTCTAAGCATGTGTAGCCAAGCAGTCTGGTTCGTATCCCACAGCTCATTCAACACGGAAGTTTTAACTTCAAACCAGTGGGAGGTTACACATTTGTCAACTATATAACCCTGATTGAAATCACAAGGAATTACTTGAGAGCAGCATAAAATATTTTTGGTCCAACCACCAATTTGTACCTTGTCTTGCATTTCCAACCCACCAGGGACTTCATTTTGGCTGAAACCCAATTATTCCACCCTTTCAATAATGGCAATGGTGAAGATGGGGCTGGAAGGCTGGCATCTGTGCCATGTGTAGACAGGTTAGGTAGGCCTGAACTAAAGATGCCACTACACATGCTCACTGACACATAAAATGAGAAAAATCCATTAAAATAACAAAAATAACAAACACAAACAGGTAGCCCCCACTCTTATCAATGAAAATTTGACTGGTTGATGTCCCTAGTTCATGTAGTATGTGTTGTAATAGGATTCAGCATTAAATCAACTGTATGTGTGACCATGTGAAAGTCTTAATCCACAGCAATCTCTCTGATCTGGACACGTGACTGTTAGCGTCTTAACAGGCCTGCGCAGGAGTCTGAGGCACCACAGTCAACACGTCAACACAAAAGAGCAGCGTGAGGACAAATGGCCACTGTGAGTCTTAACACTGACACTCAGGCTAGTGCATGTGAGCCTTAACACTGACATATAAGCTAGTGCAGGTCAGTCGTTACACTGACACTCAGGCTGGTGCATGTGAGTCAACAGTAAAACTCAGGCTAGTGCATGAGAGCCTTAACACTGACACTCAGGCTAGTGCATATGTCTGAATGTGTGTGTTTGTAGAAGTACTTCCTTAGCATGTTTAGATGTTTAGAGACTGGTAAAACAGATCCCAGCTATGGAAGGTTAATTATCTTGATTCCAGGTTGGGGAGAAAGCTTACACTGCACAAACCCATCCTGGGGTGTACTATGGGATGTTATACAGAGCGCAGTGCACTTTTTGATTAAGGTACCATCCGGTACACAGAGAGGGAGGGGCAGAGAGATAGACAGACAAACATAGACAGAAAGACAGACAAATAAGCTGACGAGAGAACAGACAGGCAGGGAGAGAAAACGGAGCCGAAGAGAAAAAGAAAGAGAAAGGAAGAACGCAAAACATGGACATTGGGTTTGTGTTCCAAATTACATCCCCTCTGTACCCTGCATAGGGGCACCGGCAGCCACTTGGCATGCACCCTGAAAAGATGGATGGTGTGGATGGATATTCTGTGCTCTGAGGATGACAGGGCAGGGCTCATCAGGGAATGAGATCTGTATCATATTGCTATTAGGAAAAGTACACATCAACAAGAACACTGCCCATTCCTCCATTCCGGAACATTCTATAGTTCAGGTTCCAAGTGTGGCCACCCCCCCCCCCCGTTCTGGCCTGATTCAGTTGTCCTCTATCTTCCATAGTGTGCCCTGTGAAGAGCTGAGTGACCCTAAAGGACAACGTTTCCAATGTATGACTAATGGAAAGGGTCATGTAAACAGTGCAATGGGGGGAGGTGTGTGTAGCAGCCAGACCTGACAACGACCCCTTCTATCATTATTGGTAGAGGCCCGCTCCCATCTGGGTTGAAGTCCACTTGAGAAATTCAAAGTGATGCCGCGTTGCATAAAGGCAGCGGATTGAGGCCCACTTACTGCCTGTTCACAATGACTACGTACCCCCTCCACACACACACACTCAGACCAAAGGTGCCCCCACCGACACCCCGTAATCCCATGAGTTCCCAGCCCCAGATCGTGAAAGAGTGAGCCTGACACGAGCCTCAGACTTGCCCCTTCCACCCTGTCTAACCTCCCCCAACCCCCCTTCCCCAGAGGAAGCAGCAGTGAGTGTGGGGCCCCTGGGCCAGGCTAGAGCAGGCAGGTGCTGGGGTAGCCCGATGGGGATGAAGGGCAGGGTGATTGGTGTGTGGGCGTGGGGTCTGGTTCTCCGTCTGTCAGACCAGCCTGCTGGTCCAGCACAGACCTGTGTACATGCACGTACTCACACGCACACTCCTTGTCTGTCTCTGTGACATGACAGCATGTAGGCCCACCGGTGGGTCAGTAACCACTGAAACCGGGATTATGTATCGCTTTTGCATTTGCCAGGGTCAGTTTCAGGCAGAGCTAAGGGGAAAGGCAGTAGCGCCTGCCATGACCTGCCCATCTCTCCTCTCTGCTTCTCCCATTCCTCTGGCGTCAGGGGCTAAACTCACCACCAACACTGCCAGCCACCTCAGCTATGACCTGGGTTGGATTTCACAATAACAGCGGGGGTAATTTTCTTGATATCGAACAAGCAGGAAAAGATGAAGCATGGCTTATAAGTTGCTGTTTTAGTAATAACCATAATGTTAAGCATGTTAACTTGTAACAAGTTACCAAGTTATGACGAGACACTTACATGAAACAACAGGTGAGTTGTCATGCAAACAAGACAATTGGAGTTTGGGACCCTAAAGCGCCATACATACCTTGTCAAAAAGAGACTTCCATTGCTGAGATAACGAAGAGAAAAGCAGAAAGAGAAAGCAAACCTGTCATTGAGTAGGGATTTCATCAGGCAGCCCAGAAAGGCTTCTAATCATCTAATCTCTTATTGAACTAATGGTAGTACAGTCATGCATAGACTGGCCAATTATAGGTAATGAACACATATGGTAAGTGAATTGATGATTGACTGAGGTCGCCTACATATGACAATGATGGGCTATCAATCTAATCTCTATCATTCTGGCCTGGCCTCTGACATAAATATATGTAGCTATAGCTAAACAAACCCATAAACTATATATTTATGTTTACAAAATTTCGTTTATAAAGGCTACTGGTGTGTCAATATTTTCTTCTGTATAAGGAAGACATGAGAAAAAAAAATGATTTTAATGTGAATTCGGCTTAAGACTTACGTCCTCTGGGGACACGGGAAGGACATCCGTACTCTCTAGCACTTCTATCTCGTCCCCCTCTGCGTTCGCGGCCACAGCTGGAGAAGAATTCACCGGCGCTTCACGAGCCCGGTCCGACATCGTTGGGTAACGAATGCCGCTCTCCTCACCACCACCGACCGTTTGATTAAATCCTTAACGAAAAAATAATATCCATTCTCCGCTATTTCAGCCACATATCCATATTTTAGCGATCCCAAGTGAGAGTTGTGTGTTAAACACACTTGACCATCTTTATTACTAATCTGGTCCTTTTAGGTTATTAATATATTTACCCACAAATTATTAACCCAACATTTCCAAACTCATTCGAAATAAAATATATTTTCGCTTGATCCACAGAGAACAAAAGTTGAGTAGCGAAGTTTATGAATCCTTCGAGTGCGCATCTGCGTCTCAGCCGAGTCGTAACCCTGAAGCAAATGACTGTAACAACTGAACTGAGGCTGTGTGATTAACAATTATTCCATACGACTTCCCACCTGCACCTCAGTCTAGAGCTACAGTCACCGCGATTCTCACTACCAGTGCAGAATTGTCATAGCAAAGAATGACGTTAGGAAAACAGCTACCCAAGTTTTTACCAAGGCTATCTGTGACAGCACTGCAATTAATTTCAAACCTGCTCACCTGAAAATAAATAGAATGGAGATGTTTCGATTTTGAAACTGAATACCAACATCACATTAGCATACTGCCGTAATGTCAAAAGCCGCACACTAGATCGGATGCAAATAATTTATTTTTGACGTTTCGTCAGATAAACTGACTTCATCACATTACTTTTGTAAATATGCTGGATAATTTACGTCAATCTACTGCGCAAATACCAGCAAGCAGAATAGTCATAAGGGCCACGCAACACCAAAGACGTCTAGATCTTGAGAAAGTAGTAGTAAATGCTGTGTAAATAATGGTGCGTCACTGTAACCTCGCAGTTGTTTATCGAGAAAGGCTCAGCTCGGCCAGCTGCTCTAACTCCACTATTGTTGTGTTTCGGCAGCCTCTAGGAACACCGACTCGGCTCCGCAAGTTGGACCGGTGCCAGGCTGCACTCGCCGGCACTGTTCATACTGACAGCTTCGGCATCATCTAACTGCCGCATGCGTACCCTGGGCGCAGAGATTGCGATTTTGGCTGCCACCTGGGAGATTGAGATCATCATCAACTACCACCCACAGACGGCTTCGAGAAACCCTATTTCCCTCTCCCCAGTTCCGACCAGCTGGCTCTGTGGTAGTGATCACGTTACGACATCAGACAGACATTGAGTGTGCGCATATGACAGAGTAGGCTAGGATCTTGGCTGAAGTGGAGTATTAAAATTCAACATCATCAAGGGTAATTCGAGTAGAAATTCACAGGTGTGAATTTGGAAGGTCAGATATGGAATTTATCATCATCAATTAGGTGCTATCAATATAGTCCTGTCATAATATTTATTGCAACATTTCTGATTTGAATCATGTGTCTGACTTTTTGTTTTTAGTAGTGGTTTCAAAAATTGGTTATGGGACTCCACATCTGTACACTCCATGTTGTTTCAGGGCCATAAACAGAGCACTGAACGATGAACGACAGAGCACTAAACGATGAACGACAGGGAATTACCAACAAATGTGTGATGTATGGTTTGAGAGAGCTGTCAATCAAACCTGAGCTATACGGTGACATCTAATGAGTTTGCAGAGCGACCACAACCTCTAAAGAGGAGAACAAGAGAGAAATATGAACCTAGACACTTCTGATAAATAAACCAAGTCCAGAGCAGGCCCGTTTTATCTCTAGGGTGCCTAAATTCAAATTCTTTAGAACCTAGACGCCCAAATAGTACTAGATATTGCCTAAAATTGTGAAAGGAATCTTTAAGGTTCTGTCAAGTTTCAACTCCATATTATTTATAACAGGACACACAAGGACTGAGATATCAACTAAGTGCTTAGTTTCCATTTTACTACTGATAATGTAATAATGATAGCTATAGTGATTAATATACAATGTTAGTGCAATTTTATATAATATAGTGTCAAGAATGAGTATTAGAGCATTTTGGAATTACCAGGATTTCTGCACATATTGGTCATAAATGTTGCTCTGACCTTTTTAAAGTCACAGCATATGACTAACACAGTCTGCTTAAACTAATAACACACAAATCATTGTATTGAATACATGATTTAAATATTCACAGTGCAGGGTGGAATAAGTATTTGTGAACCCCTAGCCTAATGACTACTCTAACCAGTAATATGTATGTTTACAGTGTCAAATTGTATGACCAATTCATGCAGAAATCCAGGCAATTCCATGCCACTGTATGTGTTTAACCACACCCCCTCACATGTTCAGTGGGCAAAAACAGAAATATGTTTTTCAGGCATACTGGAATATTTTGTGAATAATATTCTCTGAAACACAGAAGTAAATCTTGCATAATTTGGCCAGTTCAGTGTCTCTATGCTATATGAATTGCTATATATACTCCCTTGAAAATGGCAAAAAGGAAATTAAACTCCTTAGCTAAACCAATATTTCTCATTGGCTGCCTTCCATCTCTGTTTAAGCCCTGTCTTTGCAAAATCATGATTCGACCAAATAATCAGTGATTAAAACAAAACAAAAAAAGTAACAACACCAGTGGGGCACCATCAGGGCTCTCTATGCCTCAAGAGATGGCCTAAGCACTAATATATACAGGTCCTTCTCAAGAAATTAGCATATTGTGATAAAGTTCATTATTTTCCATAATGTAATGATAAAAATTAAACTTTCATATATTTTAGATTCATTGCACACCAACTGAAATATTTCATATTTCAGGTCATTTATTGTTTTAATACTGATGATTTTGGCATACAGCTCGTGAAAACCCAAAATACCAAAAGAATTAGCATATCATGAAAAGGGTCTCTAAATGAGCTATTAACCTAATCATCTGAATCAACTAATTAACTCTGAACACCTGCAGAAGATTCCTGAGGCTTTTAAAAACTCCCAGCCTGTTTCATTACTCAAAACCGCAATCATGGGTAAGACTGCCGACCTGACTGCTGTCCAGAAGGCCATCATTGACACCCTCAAGCAAGAGGGTAAGACACAGAAAGAAATTTCTGAACAAATAGGCTGTTCTCAGAGTGCTGTATCAAGTCACCTCAGTGGGAAGTCTGAGGGAAGGAAAAAGTGTGGCAAAAAACGCTGCACAATGACAAGAGGTGACCGGACCCTGAGGAAGATTGTGGAGAAGGACCGATTTCAGACCTTGGATTACCTGTGGAAGCAGTGGACTGAGTCTGGAGTACAAACATCCAGAGCCACTGTGCACAGGCGTGTGCAGGAAATGGGCTACAGGTGCCAAACCCCAGGTCAAGCCACTTTTGAACCAGAAACAGCGGCAGAAGCGCCTGACCTGGGATACAGAGAAGCAACACAACAAAACAACAACAAATTTTGCATGTCATTCGGAAATCAAGGTGCCAGAGTCTGGAGGAAGACTGGGGAGAAGGAAATGCCAAAATGCCTGAAGTCCAGTGTCAAGTATCCAGTCAGTGATGGTCTGGGGTGCCAAGTCAGCTGCTGGTGTTGGTCCACTGTGTTTTAACAAGGGCAGGGTCAATGCAGCTAGCTATCAGGAGATTTTGGAGCATTTCATGCTTCCATCTGCTGAAAAGCTTCATGGAGATGAAGATTTCATTTTTCAGCACGACCTGGCACCTGCTCACAGTGCCAAAACCACTGGTAAATGGTTTACTGACCATGGTATTACTGTGCTCAATTGGCCTGC
>JACXGM010041628.1:0-10012 GCA_016801145.1 Umbra pygmaea
AACATGCTTTCTGTATGTGTGTGACCGCAGTCATAGATAACATGCTTTCTGTATGTGTGTGACTGCAGTCATAGATAACATGCCTTCTGTCTGTGTGTGACCGCAGTCATAGATAACATGCTTTCTGTCTGTGTGTGACCGCAGTCATAGATAACATGCTTTCTGTATGTGTGTGACCGCAGTCATAGATAACATGCTTTCTGTATGTGTGTGACTGAAGTCATTCATATTGAAAATCCTCATACCCTGTCAAAATCCTTTTGTCACATTACACCATGAAAATTAAAATAAAGTAAATCTAATTTTTGCCAGCTGCATTTACACATTATAACCCTTGACATCAAAGTGAAAATAACATTTACAAAAATGTTGAACAAGTATTCAAATGGAATTAGAGAAATACCTGGTATGGATAAGTGATCAGCCCCTTAGAGTAACCATTATAAACTTGCTCAAGTACAACCAGTCACTTCCCAGATCACACACCATGCTAATTACCCACCATCTGACATCAATTGTAGTGGTTTTGATTACCTCATAAGAAAACCAGCTGCTCTATGATGAGTCCATTACTAGTAGTCCATGGCAACGCAAAGAATAATCCATGGTTGAAATAGTGCTTTTAAAAAGGAATCCCGAACAAAGTTGTGGAAAGGCACAAGTTAAGAGAAGGATACAAAATATGTCAAATGCTTTGACTATCCCTCTGAGTATTGTTCAGAGCATTACTGAATGTGGAAAGTGTATGGCACCACCAAAACCTTGCCTGGATCGGGCCGTCCCTCCAAAATGGATGACATTGATCAGGGAAGCTACAAAAATGCCAATGAGTTGAAGTACTTCTAAGTACTTATGGTTGAGAAACATCACACCACCCAAAACACACCATACCTACTCTGAAGCATGGTGGTGGCAACATTATGTTGTGGGGGTGTTGCTCCTCAGTGGGGACTGGGCAATTGGTCAGGATTTACGTGAAAATATATACTGCTAAATACACCCAAATTCTTGAGGAAAACCTGCGGCCGTCGACTAGACAGCTGAAGATGGGCAAGTGGTTCAACTTCTAGCATGACAACCAACCTAAACACACAGCAAAAAACAATATGCAGTAGTTTAACGATAACTTCAGTGGCCAAGTCAGAGCCCTGACATATTTTGAAAATCTGTGGATAGACTTGAAAACAGCAGTCAATCACCGCTCATGAAATTTGTCTGAACTCAAACAATTCTGCAAGGAAGTATGTGCAAATATTCCCCAATCCTGGTGCGCAAAGCTAATAGAGACATGCCCAAACAGACTGATGGCAGTAATTAAACCTGCACTATGTAACTTCTTTGAAAAATATAAACAAGTACAAAAAACAATGTTTTAGGACTAGTAAACACTTAAATAATACAACATATAGACATAGTAGAATAGCAAAACCCGACATTTCACAGTATCTAACTAGCAAAGATTGCTCATGATGGATGAAATAATAATGTGTATTTTTGGAAATTGGTTATCATGTCCCTGTATTATTCCTGTGTTCTAAAACATTTATAAAAAACTATTTAAACAAAACTACTTAAAATTTGGGCCGACAGGACAAATTAATCGAAAGTTACATAGTGTCGCTTTATGGCAAAATGTGGCTCTACAAAATATTCAATTATGGGACTGATACTTTCTTAACTCTATTACCTTATTCTAGTTCATATATTTTTACGTTTTCCAAACTGTAGCCTTTTTATTTTTTACACTTGTTGTGAAGAACAATGTGTAAATAAAGCTGGAACATACAAATATATTTGTAATGGGTTTTGATTTCAGGCATTAAGACAAAGTGACTATTTCAAAAGAGGTATGATCAATTTCTATAGGCACTGTAGGTAATAGGCTTTCTATCTGTGTATGACTGCAGTCACCTTTGTCTGTATAAAGCAAACAGGAAATGGTTAACCTGATTAGAGGTTAGCCCATCTGGATCAACTCATCACTAAATTTGATTATTTAAAATTCATCAATCTCTGTACTTTCAAACAAATATGCAAAGTGAGCCTGAGACATCCTCAATAAACCATGCTCACTTTAGAGAAATGGAAGCTTTGACACGCTGGCAGCGAGAAAGGACCATACAGAAACAGTAAAAATTTGCTGAGCCACCTACTCACGTTAAGTAATATCCAGCTGTTTTGGGCGGTAATGGTATTACCGTTATTGTCCATATGAGGCGCTATATCCCCACTCCCTCTTATATAGGACATGTAGGCCCAAGCTTTCCATATTGAACTGCTTCCTACAGGGCATTTAAAGCCATTTCTACTCAGACAGTGTGTGTTGTGTACGTGTGTGAGTGGCAGGTAGGGGTGTGTGAGGGCAGCTCTGCAATATTCCAGTGTCTCCGAGCCCACTGCTGATTCATAATTAGACCTGAACCCGGAGCGCCACACTGGGGGAGGTCAGTAGGGTGAGGCGGGGGAGGCGAGGCCCGCCTGATGGGCACCAAATGAACAAATTATGACGGCCCCCTCCGGGCGTGATGGGGTCAAACGGCCCGCGCCCCGACGCTGACAGTTCAATTTCCCCCCAACGCTGCCCCATTCGCCCAACGCTAATTATGAATGAAAAGTTATCAGCCTTCGCCAACACCCCTACCCAACACACTTCAGACCACGTGGGGGCGTTTGGCCAAGTGGGGTTGGAGGGGGGGCTTAAGAGAAGTTTGTGAGGGATCCTCTAATGTCAAAATGTTATTACAGAGTGAGACTGGAGGTAGAGGGAGAGAGGGGCGGGGTCAGAGCCAGTGACCAGGGTTAATGTAAATGTCTTTGATAACCAGGCATTAATTCTCTAAAAGGGGCGAAGCGCTCAGCTGAGACACGCGCTCTTCTTTTGTGGGCAGATTGGTGAGAGATAGAAATGACACCAGGGCAAATGTGTGTGTGTACGTCTATGTGAAGAAACTGGTGTGTGTGAGTGTGAGTGATTGATACTGTGTGTGTGTGTGTGTGTGTGTGTGTGTGTGTGTGTGTCTGGTCTCACGCCTTTGGAATAAGTAGCGATGGAGGGCTGTGAGGTTATTTACCTCAGTCTATGAATCCTGATGCCCATCATGTATTTATGCATAGGATTGACTCTCAATCAGATGCTGATGTGCAAACAGACACACTGTTTAATCTGCATTTCTATTCTCCATTACTGGCCGGCCTTCACCTCACCGTACACACTGCACTCTGCATACAGACAGACTTGAGACAGGCTGTCAATCACACACACGCACACGCACACGCACACGCACACGCACACACACACCTATGTGTGGAAACATTTTTGTAGGTAAGCCAAGGGGTACATTTGTGACATTATGGGGACGTATGTACTCTCTATGGAATTAGCTTCTATTGGTTGGCCAGTTCTGAAAGTGGAAGGCCAATCAACTCAGGTCAATCTGAAGAGTGGAGAGAAAACGGGCCATTCAGGTGGGAGAAGGTCAAGCATCACCAACAGACTGCACTGAGACAACACAGAGACAAGCTGACGGAGAGACGGGGAATACAGGGGCATGAACAGGATGGAGAGGGAGAACTACCAAGCACAGCAATACGAGGGGTGAGACAAGGAGGAGAGAGCTAGAAATGTCCAAGAAGGAGCAAAGTGTCAACCTGAGGAAACCTGCCTGCACCTGAAAAGACCACCTCATTTGATACATCTAGTAACTACACATGCAAAATATGATACCTCCACCCACAGAAAATATGATACCTCCACCCACAGAAAATATGATACCTCCACACACAGAAAATATGATACCTCCACACACAGAAAATATGATACCTCCACCCACAGAAAATATGATACCTCCACACACAGAAAATATGATACCTCCACACACAGAAAATATGATACCTCCACACACAGAAAATATGATACCTCCACACACAGAAAATATGATACCTCCACACACAGAAAATATGATACCTCCACCCACAGAAAATATGATACCTCCACACACAGAAAATATGATACCTCCACACACAGAAAATATGATACCTCCACACACAAACAAAGACACCTACCCACACACATAAACAAAGAATGCTACACCCACATTAATAAAGATAGCTATACCCACATCAATAAAGATACCTACACACACATTAATAAAGATACCTACACACACATGAATAAAGATACCCACACACACAGAAATAAAGATACACACAAACACAGAAATAAAGATACCCACACACACGTAATTAAAGATACCCACACACACGTAATTAAATATACCTACACACACGTAATTAAAGATACCTACACACACGTAATTAAAGATACCTACACACACATGAATAAAGATACCTACACACACATGAAAAAAGATACCTACAGTACACACACATGAATAAAGATACCTACAGTACACACACATGAATAAAGATACCTACAGTACACACACATGAATAAAGATACCTACAGTACACACACATGAATAAAGATACCTACAGTACACACACATGAATAAAGATACCCACACACACATGAATATAGATACCTACACACACCTGAATAAATATACCTACACACACCTAAATAAAGATACCTACACACACCTAAATAAAGATACCTACACACACCTAAATAAAGACACCTACACACACACAAAGATACCTACACACACAAAGATACCTACACACACAAAGATACCTACACACAGATAATTATTATTATTTTTGCTAGTTTTGTAAAGGGCTTTAAGTCCTTGTAATGTGCTATTAACATTATGTACCATGTATTATTTTTAGAAATAAAGACGCACTCACACTCGCACACAAATAACGATACCTGCACACACACTAATACACACATGCACATACGCACAAATAAAGATACATACACACAAAAAATACACATTTCAGTCATTTAGCAGAAACTCTTATCCAGATCAACTTAGTCAGAACAAGGACATCCCATGGAACAACATAGGATAAAGTGCCTTGCTCAAGGACACAATGCCAGTAAACATTTTAGGCCATCTATCTGTAAAATCTCTGTGACAACTGCTGATGATAATAATAATAATAATAACAATAACAATAAACACTGTATAAAATAAATCTGATTGATTGAGAGACCCACACACAGAAATAATAATAATAATAATAATAATAATAATAATAATAATAATAATAATAATAATAAACACTGTATAAAATAAATCTGATTGATTGAGACACCCACACACAGAAATAATAATAATAATAATAATAATAATAATAATAATAATAATGAACACTGTAAAAAAAAAAAATAATAATAATAATAATAATTAAAAAAAATACATAATAATAAATAATAATAATAAATAATAATAATAAATAATAATAATAATAATAAACACTGTTTAAAATAAATCTGATTGATTGAGACACCCACACACAGAAATAAAAATGTCTTACAAGCTCAGAACCAAAGAGACAGACAGAACAAAATACACTGGACAGGGAGCCTTTCTCACCTGCATGGAGGAGGTGTTGGAGAGAGACAGGCCCTCGAGGTCCCCAAGCAGGCTGGGTGAAAGGACAGATGACCTGGTCTGAGTCACTGGTGCTGGAGTGACTACAGGAAACACAGAACTCTGATCACACACAGGCTTATTATCAGCAGTGTGATACATTACATTACTGGAGCACTCCTATATTACCAGTGCACCCCTTTATAACCAGAGCACTTTTTTATAACCAGAGCACTTTTTTATAACCAGAGCACTTTTTTATAACCAGAGCACATTTTTATAATCAGAGAACCCTTTTATTTATTTCCAGAGCACTCATCTGTTTCCAGAGCACTCATCTGTTTCCAGAGCACTCATCTGTTTCCAGAGCACTCATCTGTTTCCAGAGCACTCATCTGTTTCCAGAGCACTCATCTATTATCAGAGCACTCATCTATTATCAGAGCACTCATCTATTATCAGAGCACTCATCTATTATCAGAGCACTCATCTATTATCAGAGCACTCATCTATTATCAGAGCACTCATCTATTATCAGAGCACTCACAGTCATCGAGATCCAACAGAGACACCTCCTTCTGCAACTTCACCTCCTGCTGAAGAACAAGCAAACAAATCAGCATTATGAACAGTTTCTGTCCCCATCTACTAAAATAGGAGCAAATGATGTATGAATACATGTTGGGGGTATGAAAATCAGATTCATGGTATATACACCTGTCATTTTGGCACAGTTTGATACAACATACAGTTTCCTTTTCTGACAGATGTTCCCAAATGAAGGGCAAATGAATGAAAGAAATAGATGAAACAGAGAGAAGAGGGGAAGAGGACAACAACCTGAATACTGGCAGTAAAGTGTTCGGGGAACGAAACCTACAGTGTCTAATTTGATTGACAGCATCAATCCTATGCTGTAACATGATATTCCGAAACATTTCTGTACCTAAAATGCTGTTCTATCTGTGAGGCTTTGGAGACATGCGAAGCGTCACTGATCTGCATGGGCCGGCCGAGAGGCGCGTCACAACCCATTCGCTATGCTAAATCTGACAAGTAGACCAGGTTTGACAAACAGCCACTCAATATACTACCATGGACACTGGCAAATGTACACTACAACAGGCTACGATAAAAATATCTTTCTCGAACAAGCACATTTACATTGTAGTCATTTAGCAGACGCTGTTATCCAGAAAGAGATAGTGAACCCAAGGACATCCATCTGAAGCAACTTATGGCAAAGTGCCTTGTTCAAGGACAACGCCATTTACTACAGTCGGGAATTGAACCGGCAACCTTCCGACTACAAGTCTGACTCCCTAGCTACTGAACCATCTCACGTCCCGGTGTGGGCTCCACAAGCAGAGGGTTTAGAGCAAGAGTGTAAAAGGTTCTAGGGTGTATCTTATCAGATGGCCTCTGATTGAAGCTCGGTGGCGGTAATAGAGAAGGAACCTTTGTTGGCAGGCGGAGGGAGGGAGCACAGAGAAGACAGATACATAATGCATAGGTCGTAGAAGCAAAGTGTGAAAATGAGAATTTCATAGCGAGGGTGTGTGTGTGGGGGGGGGTAGAGAAAATGACAGAGAGAGATGGGTAGAGAGGGAGAGAGAGAGAAAATAAGAGAGACAGAATGAGGGAGAGAGAACTGAGCTGGAAGATGTGGCAGAGAAGCGAACCAAATCCCATTCCGGTGTGTAAAATGTGATTGTCTCCAGCAGCCTGTGTGTACTGGTGTCCCATGTTGAGAGAGCTGCGGCTTTCAGCGAGACAACCATCCCATCAGACATACAGGCCAACACTCATCTGTTCACAGTCACACCACGGCCTCGTCTCAATCAGGTTCATATAAGCGAAAATCCTGCTGTAAATTAGGCCTGGCGGTGTGTGAGGTGTTAACCGTGTGGGACCTGACACACACACCGAGCTGTTCCCGTCAGGGTACCTCACCTTGGCTTTGACTTTGGACGTGGACTTCTTCTTCTGTTCTGTTCCTGAGTCGGAGTCGGAGTCTGATTCAGAAGACGTCTCTTCTGCAGATGAACTGCTGGGCTCTTCGGCAACATTGCCGTTCTCGTCCGAATCGCTGACAGGGTAAAATGCACAGACATCAGTATGGCGAAAACGACACCCTTGATTCAGAGTGCAGATGCCTAATCACAATACTATCTGGACCTCTGGGAAACCAGCGTGTTTTAGGAAAAAACCCTTGTGGAAATCAAAAGAATATTAGGTGTTGAACAAAACGTATAAAGACGTATACAATATTACCATGAGGGTAACACATCTTATCCACCGCAGCACGTACTTCTGTCTGCTTTAACTCTGTCAGAACAACCAAGATCAATCTGTTTTGGTTTGCCCACTTTAATTTAATATCACTAAAAACTCTCTCTCCCACCCCGCCTTTCTCTCTCGCTCTTCAATTTGTCCCGATAATGAGTGTTTATTCGGGCTGCCTGGGATTTTCAGCTGTTAAATTAACGAGGAGAATTGTGACGGTAACTGGCTTTTTAACTTGGCCGATGATGAGAAGCCAGTATTAATTTGGCCTACAGATTTCATTTGTTGCAAACAGGAAAAAGCGATATAAATCAGAGTGGGTCTGATTATGCCCTGCCTAGAATGACTGGGCCGTAATGAGGGCATTATGCTGTGTGTGTTGTGGAAGCACTGGGGTGAGCTGGAATAATTACTGTGTGTATGTGATAGGGAAATAGTGCGTGTGTGTGTGTGTGTGTGTGTAAGAACTGTGGTGAGCTGCTCTAATTACACTCTCTAATGGAGGAAACCAGGTCAGCTGCCGGCCTGTCACAGAGAGAGAGCAGGTAGGTTGTGAGTTTTCGTGTGTGTGTGTGTGTGTGTGTGTGTGTGTGTGTGTGTGTGTGTGTGTGTGTGTGTGTGCGCGTGTGCGTGTATGAGAGAGAGAGAAAGAGAGCAATGTGTGACAGATTGCAATAGAGTGTGTCAGGGACAACATTTTCCTGTGAGTGTGTGTGTGTGAGTGTGAGAGTGTGTGTGTTTAATAACTCCGATCTCATTGAGTACCAGCAGGCAGCTAAATGGCCAATCCACAGCCATTACTCATCAGCCCTGGAAATGTCGACCACACCACTGCAACAGAAAACTCACCCACTCTACAATACATCTGCATAACACAATGTGTTTGTGTGTGTATCATGGAATACATGGCCATCCTGGCCACAGTGTGTGTGTGTGTGTGTGTGTGTGTGTGTGTGTGTGTGTGTGTGTGTGTGTGTGTGTGTGAGAATGAGATGACCAGATGGAGATCAGATAGAGGAGGTGAGTATTGACAGCACAAGGCACTGATGACCTTTCTGACTGTGAGTGACATCACACAGCTGCACTCTGAAAGAATTACCACGCTCAGATTTGGAGAAAACAGGTGAGACCTCAATAGATTAATTCAGCAAGCGGAGAAATGACACACACACAAACACGCACACGCACCAAACTGACGGGCAATCCTGTGGAGTTGGAACATGGATAATAGGGTTGTACCTGTGTTTGGTGGCTGGTTTCACATTTTTCTTCTGTGGTGGTTTCTTCGTTTTCTTCTTCTTTTGTTCCATGTCAGACTCACTGGAAGTCTTCTCTGATTGGCTGGATGACTCTTCACTGCTCTGAGTGCTGCTCTTATCCTCATCATTCCCTGCATCACTACTGGACTCTGAGAAACACATGTTTACATCAGACACATTCGGCTGCTCTGTCCCTATGTGCTCTCACACACACACACACACACACACACACACACACACACACACACACACACACACACACACACACACACACACACACACACACACACACACACACACACACACACACACACACACACACACACACACACACCTTCGTCACTACTGCTGCTATCACTGTTGCTGCTGTCAGAGCCTTCCTCCTCGTCCTCTTCCTCCTCCTCCTCCTCCTCCTCCTCTCCTGAATCTGAGTAGAACTTGTCATCTGAACGCTTAGCCTTCTTGGACTTCCCAATTTTTCCAACTGATGGAGCCCACTCCTGTACCTGGTAAAAGAATACATACGACGTGGGGTACCGTGACAGGAAGTAAGAAAAAAGAAGGCAGTACAGGACAAGAGGTAGGGGGGTAGTTTAAAGATGGATTCTTACTGGCTCTATCACCTCCACATTCCTCACTGATTGGTCCGGAGCAACAGTGGGCCAATCAGAGAGCTCCAGATATCCACTTGCTTTGCTGTTGATGGTGTGAGACAGGGTTCCCAACTGATAACGATCACGGTCTGACAAAGGAGTGATACAGGAGAAGAGGAGGAGGGGGTGACAGAAGAGGAGGGGGTGATAGAGGAAAATAGGAGGAGGAGGTGATATAGAAAAAGAGGAGGGGGCAATATAGGAAAAGAGGAGGGGGTGATAGAGAGGAGGAGGAGCGTTGAAATAGAAGAAGAGGAGGAGGGGTGAAATAGGAGAAGAGGAGGAGGGTTGATATAGGAGAAAAGGAGGAGGG
>JACXGM010041629.1:0-10004 GCA_016801145.1 Umbra pygmaea
TGTGTGCGTGTGTGTGTGTGTGCGTGTGGATCTGTGTGTGTATTGTCCGCATTACCAATATAGACAGCATGAGTCAGATCCCCTGAAGCTTCTCATAGAGACAAGAGGTGATTCATGTTTAATCGATGGCCATTTTTACCTCACCTGTCTGTCAAATTGATTGAAACCTGAAGGGAAATCATAAAAAAAGATATGCAGAACGTAGTGGATTCCATATTAATTTTTGTCAGAATTACTATATAATAGCTGACCTGCAACAGTTGACAGTTTAATGCCATCTCCTACTGACACCTGAAACACAGACATGTACATGCATGCCAATACCAATGCATCTGTGAAGGTTGCTTAGGGCTTATCAGAGTGACATGAGGGCAATGTGATCGGTCTTGGGACAGCAGCTTAAGTGAGCTACAATGGACCGGACCTTTAGTGGCTCACACACAAACGCATACTGGACACACACACTCCCAAAAAAATAGGTAATGTTATGTGTACCATAGTTTACACAAGCTCAATAGAACATTTTAATGTGATTATTTTGGGTTAATGGGATTACTTACTTTGCATGACTAAAATTGGGGTGCAAAAACAGGTTGGATGTTTAGAAAATAACATCCATATTAGAAAAGATGTGACATTAGTCCAAAAACTATAAAACAAGACATGGTATGAATACAAAATGACAATGAGCAATTCATCCTCAGATGGCAGCTTTATAACATCATTATAACATCTCCCAATGCTTTGCTGCAGACCCATAATTTATCAAATTTTTGTCTCATACAGGAAAGTGTTCCTCAAGGGTTCTCTGGTAAGGTAATGATTCGATGTGGAATTACTCAAATAATACTTTGAATCATCTTTTAAGTGAAAATCTAAATATAGAGGCAGTGGCTCCCTAAAATGTTGTTAAATATGTTCTTTGCACTTATCATTTGATCTAACCTGTTGTGTATGTTGGGCACTTGTGTCAAAACAGCTAAGTAGTGTTCCTCAATGACCCCCAGCAAGACGACTCCTTATTTAACGTTTTAATTAATTAATTAGTAATAACACTTACCGCAATGTAACATGGCTAACAACATTTAATTTTTTCTTACCTTCACATATTGAAAAGGATCATATGAGATACATCCTTCATTAATTTTATACATATAAAAAAGTACTTCATAGTACTGAAACAGTTTTAACCATGGCAATATCCTTTTTCAGTGCATAACACATCTAGTGTTATTTATCACACCATAATTGTTCCAATTAGATTGTATCCTTCGAAAAAACTAAATAGGAGACTTGCAAAACCAAATAAGAATTTAGATGATATGATCAATACTTCCCATTTCCCAAGATGGCGGCGGCAGTGTTTTCTTGTTTGTCTGCGTAGTTTGCCAGTGTCTGTGTTTGCCAGTGTCTTTATCTATGTTTTTATAAGCTTAATGGGTTATCTGATTCTGAATATTTTTTATCCTGGGGTCTCAGAACTATGCTAACAACTTGGTGATGGTAAACAGTAAACAACAACATAGCCTTCTCTATAACAACAAGCGGCAGTGGCTCAGTGGGTCGAGTAGGTTGTCTTGCATGGCTGACACCGCCGTCGGTGTATGAATATGTGAATGAATGGGTGAATGTGAGGCTCTGTACAGTGCTTTGGTGGCCATTGGTCAGAAAAAGCGCTATATAAATGCAGTCCATTTACCATTTATTAAACAAAACAAGCCGGTCTGGCTGCAACAACGACATCAGACTACCGGTTTACCTGCTGCTCGGTTATGTGCTGAGCTCACCCGCTGTGGACGCTCTGGGATCCCGTGATGGATCATTTGCATTTTCCCGGATTATTCTGCCAAATTCTGTAACTATGCTGCTTCCTGATGCCGGCAGCTTTACATCAATCCACATGGCTTCATCGGTTTTTCCTGACTGTTTTACTGAGACCCTGCACAAGTATGAATTACTCAGCTCGGTAGAATTATGGCAGTTCCAGTCCATCTCCTGCAGATGCGGCCATGGAGTTGGCACTGCCCACCCAATAAAATCAGCAGGCTTTTGGATTATTTTTCTCCTGTTACTATCAGGTAACATCCATCCACATCCAGGCCCAGATCTAACTGAGCTTTTGAACCCTGACAATTTGAAAGATAGCAGTGGCTTTTTGCGTTTAATTCATGTCAACGTGCGCAGCCTGATTAATAAAATGGACGCTATTCGTCTGTGGGCTAAACTGACAGAAAGTGCTATAATCGCCTTCTCAGAGACATGGCTCAAACCATCAATCACGAAAAATATGATTCACATCGAAGGGTATAATCTCTTTAGATCGGATCGTGGGAGTAAAGGAGGGGGAGTAGTGATATATGCCAAGGCGTCATTGGAATGTCGTTCTATCGAATCAATAACCAAGCCAAAGTTTTTCGAACTATGTGTCTTTAAATTAAATCTCACGAATGGCGCTTCGCTGATTGTGGTAGGATGCTACTGCTGTCTGACGTTTTGCAAAATCTGCCCAACAAGTATACTGTCCTAGGAGACTTAAACTGGGACTGGTTGTCGACTTCATCAGCATTAAAAGATCTATGTGATGCGTTACATTACATCTGACGCAACTAGTACAGTCACCTATGTGACTAAATCCCAAATGAATGGGCAAGTCTACATTAATTGACGTCATTCTGACTAATGCTCCACATAAGTACTCGGCTACTGGAGCTTTCTGTAATGATGTCAGTGATCATTGTATGGTTGCCTGTGTTAGAAATTGCAAAAAAACAAGCTACAATTTATTTTTAAAAGAAATTACAAACATTTTAATGAACAAGATTTCCTTGATAAAATCTATAAAAGTGATTTAAACTTAGTTTGTAATTTAGATGATGTTGAGCTGGCCTGGAATTATTTAAAAAATAACTTTTTATCGATAGTTAACAAACATGCCCCTATTAGAATATATAGGGTGAGGAGCAGAGGTAATGCTTGGTTTAATGATTCTATTGCAACAGCTATTAGAGAACAGAATGAAGCATGGATCATAGCAAAAATTAATAATACTTATAAATGTTGGTTAAACTATAGGGTATTAAGAAACAAATGCACAAGACAAAAAATTCACAAAAAGTGAATATGTATCTGAATAATAAGTGAAAACCTTAATGACCCCAAAAAATGTTGGAAAACAATCAAATCTTCGTCAGGTGAAGTGCCACCCCCCACTATCCCTGAGGTTATAATAGCAAGCCTAGGTGAAGTAAGGAGTAAACTAAATATAATAGATACCTTTAATAAGCACTTTATTAATGCAGGAATAGCTACTCAGTCAACACTCCCAGCCAACCTCACAGATAGTGTAACCTCCAACACAAACTTGTTTAATGTAACTTTGAATAATTTCAACTTTACTTTTATATCGGTCTCTGAGTTACGAAAGGCACTGTTAGGCATACAGTGCCTGGATTGTAAAAAGTCTGCTCGTCTAGACAAGATTGAGCCATATTTCCTTAAAACCGCTGCAAATTTGATTGCTGATCCTATCTCCTTTATTTTCAATCTTAGTCTGTACAGTGGTTCTATTCCCAAGTCATGGAAATCTGCATTTGTCCTTCCACTATTAAAAAGTGGAGACCCGTCAGCCTTAGACAATTACCTGCAAATCTACAGATTATCTGTTTTGGCTAAACTGTTTGAGTCCCTTATTAATGAGCAACTAAAACTTTTTTTTAACTGAAAATTGTATTTTAAGTCCCAATCAGTCTGGTTTCCGACAAGGACACAGTACAATTACGGCTGTAACTTCTGTTACAAATTATATTGTAAATGCTTTGGATAACAAAAAGTATTGTGCTGCACTATTCATTGACTTATCTAAGGCATTCAACACCAATGACCATCATATTCTTCTGCAAAGATTGAAAAGCATAGGTTTTAGTAGAACTGTACTAAATTGGTTTTCTAATTACTTGACTGGTGGAACTCAATGTGTGGCATTGGATAACTGTACCTCTTCCTTACTAGAAGTAAAAATGGGTGTCCCCCAAGGATCAGTTTCTGGTCTTATTTTTATTTTCTATCTATATAAATAATTTAGGTGTGGATCTAAATCAAACAAAGGCTCATTTTTATGCAGATGATACTATTTTGTATACCTCTGCTACGTCATTGAAGGAAGCAATTCATCATTTACAGTCTCCCTTTAGTCAGGTACAAACATCGCTGGTAGGATTAAAATTGGCATTAAAAGCTAAAAAAAAATATCAATGGTTTTTACATGTTCACACTCTCTTATAGATCTCACTATTTCAACACAAATTGGTACTCCAATAGAGAGAGTAACTTTCTGTATTTGGTTGGATGATAAATTGAATTTTGGGGTCCATATTGAGAGCATTATAAAAAACTTTGACCTAAGTTATGTTTTTATTTTAGACTAAAGAAGTTCTTTCCTTATTCAGCAAGGAAAAGGTTGGTGCAGAGCACATTCTGATTAGTGTTAGATTATGGTGATCTAATTTATTTGCATTCTACTACATTTTTATAAAAAAATAGATCACTTATCATTACAGGTGCAGCAGCTAGGACTCACCACTGCACTCTGTATGAAACTGTACAATGGTCCTCCCTCTCTCTTAGGAGGAAATTTCATTTATTTATTTTTACTGCTAAAGCACTAATGGGTAAATTACCCCTTTATTTTTCAAATTTGCTTACTTACCATAATATTGTTTACAGGACAAGATCATCAAAAAATACTATTAACTATTCCATCAACAAGAACAGAACTTGGTAAACAGCTTTCTCATCGTATGCACCAAACGTCTAGAATAAACTCCAAAACACCTTAAATCTAGAATCACTTCCACCTTTCAATACTTTTAAAATCCTTTTAAAGTCAACTATAACTGAACAGTGTAATTACTTTTAACTAGGTGCCCCTTTAAGCTTTAAGTTGTATGTCTGTATTAAATTAAGTGTGTCTTGTTTTATTTAGTATGTATAGTGTTATGTATAGTGTATGTATAGATAGTTGTGGTGTTGTATGTAACCTTTGACCTGTCTTTATGTATCTTTTGAAAAAACCTTTCATCCAGTCTTGGCCATGACTCCTTGGGTGAAAAGTTATTGTAACTCAATGGGACCTTTCCTAATTAAATAAAGGTTAAATAAATAAAAATAAAAAATGTTTCTTACTATAACCTTAAATTGGTTCTGCATAAAGTAGCACTAAAAAGGGATTTACAATTGTAACAAGACAAAATAACCTTAATTTGGCACAGTATAGGGAACCATTAGCCTTCGACGGCCTTGATTTTGTAACGTTAATATTTGTATAAGGAACACAAAATATACTTGCAAATTGTAAGTTCTCTGCAAGTTGGTATGGTCCCGCCTACATCCGACACTGACAAGCCGTCACATCCCACTTCTCATGAACGTCGCATGCCACACAGAGCACAATCACCGGAATACTGAACACCTGCACCCAGTCATCTATTACCTACTTATACCTTTATGATAGTTAGCCTCCTTGCGAAGTATTGTTTTTCTCTTTGAGCATACTGAGCGTTGTACCTATATTGCCTGATTGTGTCTTGACCCGTTTTTGTCTTTCTCCTACTCCCGAGATCTGCCTACGTTTTTGAACCTTTGCCTGAGTATACCAATTGTTTTGACCATTGCTGCCAGTCCCGTGAGTTCTTGAGTTCAGATCCTGAGTTTGTGCCTCTGGCTGTGTCTGCAAGTGTACCGAACCCTGCCCGATTGACCACGTCTCTGCTCCTTCCTCTGTACCTTCACATTGTGTATTATCTGGTTCCTCTCCTGGCTCATTATCTGACTGCATACTGTTGCCGTCTGCCTGTATTTAGTTCTGGGACTGTGATTTATTCATTAAATACCCTTTCTATACATTAAATACCCTTTCTCTGGTCGTGACAGAATACCTCGCCTTATGGATACGGCGGAACTTCAGCGGCGTTTACAACAACAAGAGAAGCGCATCGAGGAACTCTGCCAACTTCTCCGCCAAACACCGGTGACCCCTCCAGCGTCGGCGAGTCAGGTACCGCCGTCTCCACCTACATCTAAAGCCATGCCCAAAGAGTATGTCTTGTGTAAAGGGTTTTTAATGCAGTGTTCCATGTACGTACAACACCATTCTACCCAGTTTTGAACCGATAAACAAAAGGTGGACTTTATTATATCTCTGTTAACTGGAAAGGCTTTAGAATGGGCCACTGCCTTTTGGTCTGTACAAAGACCTGAACTGTCATCCAAACCTGCCTTTACTGCCCTATTCAAGGAGGTGTTTGATCATCCCATATGTGTCGCTGTTGTGGGTCCCATTTTCGTTCCTCTCTTCTCACCTGGGATTCGTCAGGACATGTCCTGGCCATGTGTCCCTTTTTACCGCACCTATAACACTCAACATCAGCCAGGTCAATTTTCTTTCCTCTTCCTCTTCCACGTGACTTCATTCCCCCGCTAGTCTTCATCACATTGTCTTCTTCTACATTCACGTCATTCCTCCCATATTTTTCAGTACTCTCATAACTTCGCAGTTTTGTTTTAAACTCGCCGAACGTTACAATGTCATTTGTCTGGGTGATGTGCACGACAAATGGCTTATATGAATCAGGTAGCCCCTTCACTACCATGGCTATCTGAAGCCCATCACTAAAGTGTTCGTCTGCTCTTCTCAATGACGTGAATATAGTCTCTGCTCGAATAATATAGTCAGTGACCGTTTCATTGCTAGCTTTATGGAGCGAGGAAAGTTCACAATACAAACTCACCACGCGGGGTTTGTCCTTTCCCGCGTAGTGCTCGCGAAGAATCTCCAGTGCTCTCCTTCCATCACGTTTCGCGTCCCTCACTACCAATGACAAACTCTTGTTGTCTAGACATTGCACTAGCTCTGCATATACCTCTCCGTTCTTATCCTCATCTTCCGCGAGGGCTGCTTCATCTTCCTCTGCTATCTGCAGGTCCTCCAATATAACTTTTCTGAGGCTACGCAACTCCATGTGTGCGAGGAACCTCGTTTCCCAGAGCTCGTAATTTTTCTCATCCCCGTCGAATAAAAGTCTGAACCACTTTTGGCCTGCATGACTGGGCCCATAACCTGTAGCGTTAGACATTCCTGCAGCAGTCTATCGTTATTGCAATCACCTAAAGTGGTTAACTAGTACCTTCTAATTGCTAATATTCACGGGAGAAAACACGACAGACCTCCACCGTCTCTTTGGTCTGGAAACTTCACAGACAATTTATTTTGCGCATGCTCATAATAGCATCCTAGTGTACGTAGGCACACATTCTAATATAATGTCACTGCATAGGTTATTTAACATGGCTTTGCTATTCATATAACCAAATATGCTTAACAACTAGGGTACCAGCCCCCCTTGTTCCTGTGAGATACCGATGACAGCCAGGTTATGGCAGTGGAGGACTGGTTCCAGCGCAGCTCTACGGTGTGGGACAACGCCCATCGACATCTGGACCGGGCTACCCAGAGGCAAAAAAAAACATGCGGATAGGAGACGGAGGCCTGCCCTAATCTTCCATCCGGGACAACGGGTGTGGCATTCCACCCGGGATATACGTTTCCATCGACATTGTAATAAACTCAACCCCAGGTATTTGGGCCCCTTCAAAATCCTACGTCGGATCAACCCTGTGACGTATCGTTTACAGTTGCCCCATATTTTTTTCTCTTTGAGCATACTGAGCGTTGTACCTATATTGCCTGACTGTGTCTTGACCCATTTTTTTCTTTCTCCTACTCCCGAGATCTGCCTACGTTTTTGAACCTTTGCCTGAGTAGACCAAGCCTGTACAATGGTGTCTGTGTCTGCAAGTGTACCAAACCCTGCCCGATTGACAACGTCTCTGCTCCTTCCTCTGTACCTCCGCATTGTGTATTATCTGGTGCCTCTCCTGGCTCATTATCTGACTGGATTCTGTTGCCATGTGCCTGTATTTAGTTCTGGGACTGTGATTTATTCATTAAATACCCTTTCTATACATTCCTGTCTATACATAAAAATATGTCCTTTGATTTTTTTAAAAGTTTTCTTATCTTCATTATAATGACAACGTCAAAGTGCCCATGGATTCTCACGTTAGTAGAGACTAGCTGGTAGCTCTCTATGTTGTTTAGGAATACAGATTCGAAAATGGACTTGCCCATTGAAAGCTGTAATGATTTTGAGGTGAGTGAAATAAGTAAACATTGCTTATGTGTGGTGTCTGAAATTAACAACTGCATTGGTCTTAAACTAGCAAAGACACTTGTGTTCGGGCTTTGCGCTACATTGTGCCGGGTGCAAGATAGGGCCCTATATATAAATATATACAAATATTATGTGTAAATACACTGAAAAAAATGGAGAATTGCATTGTCCGATTTACAAAAAATATTATGTGTGATTTACACAAATATATTTTGTTACTCCCCATTTATGAGTAAGTTGTAAAGATAAACTTCCCAGAGGTAAAAATGAACAATAACGTTTATTTCCTTGCAGGCAGTCAAAAACAAGGGGTCCGATCAGAATAGCTAATAGCAAATTATAGGCTACGGTACAATAGGGAAAACCAAGGCAGAATAATCAAATACAAGGCAGAGGTCAGACCGGAATAGCAAACAGCATATCATAGGCTAAAGTACAATGGGTAAATCCAAGGCAGAATAATCCAGGAACAAGGCAGATGTCAAACCGGAACAACAATACATGAATAAATGCTCAGTAAGGAAGAAAACAGTACTTACAATACCTCGCAAAGAGGCTATGGTGTGTGAGTGGCTTAAATACTGAGTGAGTGAGAGCAGGTGAATGGAATTTGGTTGATTGAGTCCAGGTATGGGAAATGTAGTTCAGAACAGGCAAGACTGGGGAAGCTGTAGTCCACAGGAAGAACTGAGGAATGGGAATTGTAGTTCTGAGCAATATAGATCAGGGAAGTGGCAGTTTCCAGGGAAAGGGAACTGGGAAACGTTACAGAACCCCCCCTCAAGGCGCAGCTCCCGAGGCGCCAAAAGGTGGACATGCCACAGGACACCAGGTGGCAGAAGATCCAGGCAGGCGGAGGCACACCAGGGCGAAGCAGACAAGTAGACAGGGCAGGAGGATGGAGCCATGGCGGGCCGGAGGGTGGAGGCAGCAGCAGCGGCCCGGAGGGATGAAGAATCAACGGCGGGCCGGAGGATGGAGGCAGCAGCGACGGGCCAGAAGGACAAAGCAGCAACGGCGGGCCGGAGGGCGGAGGCAGCAGCAGTGGACCGGAGGGACGAAGAATCAACGGCGGGCCGGAGGGCGGAGGCAGCCGCAGTGGACCGGAGGGACGAAGAATCAACGGCGGTCCGGAGGATGGAGGCAGCAGCGACGGGCCGGAAGGACGAAGCAGCAATGGCGGGCCGGAGGGCGGAGGCAGTAGCAGTGGACCGGAGGGACGAAGAATCAACGGCGGTCCGGAAGATGGAGGCAGCAGCGACGGACCGATCGACTGAGTCCGGGCAGGCGGCGGTCCGGCCGAGCAAGGGAGAAGCGGAAGCCGAGGCGAAGGCGGACCAGGCACCGGAACCACAGCAGACACAGGAAACTGCAAAAACACAGCACAAACAGACACAGACCGACAGACAGACACAGGGACAGGGACAGAGACAGACACAGGCATCGGGACAGGGGCAGACACTGGTACCGGGACAGGGACAGACACTGGTACTGGGACAGGGGCAGACTCTGGCACTGGGAGAGTAGCGGGACACGGCACTGGGAGAGGAGCAGGACATGGCAATGCGAGAGGAGCGGGACATGGCAATGGGAGAGGAGCAGGACATGGCAATGGGAGAGGAGCAGGACATGGCAATGGGAGAGGAGCAGGACATGGCAATGGGAGAGGAGCAGGACATGGCAATGGGAGAGGAGCAGGACATGGCAATGGGAGAGGAGCAGGACATGGCAATGGGAGAGGAGCAGGACATGGCTCTGGGAAAAGGGCAGGATCTT
>JACXGM010041630.1:0-10003 GCA_016801145.1 Umbra pygmaea
CATGCTTTCTGTAAACACAAAAATTATGTATGGTAAATTGAAAATTTGAGGTCCTAACTAAATTTATAAACTTCATGCACCTTCTATGAGAAACATACAAGAATTTGTGATAGTATTCATTTTGTAACTATACTACTTTACAATGTTTATTTGGAGGTGAGTGTGTGTGTGTGTGTGTGTGTGTGTGTGCGTGTGTGTGTGTGTGGGGGGGGGCGGGGGTTGAATATAAGGTGACCATGCACTCAAATCGCACATCGTGTCTCGAAGAATGAAATATAATAAATATCAAAATCTTCACTATACTTTGTGTAATTTGTTGAGAACAAAATGACGTAACAACGGTCAATGGAAACATAAATAACCAACCGATTGAGGGCTGAATTCAAACTCACACCGAATATGAAGATAAACTATTGAAATCACAGGCTGTCCCAACTCACATGAATTTATTCAAAGCAACTCATAATGTGACTCAGCAGTGTGTATGGCCTCCACGTGCCTGTATGCACTTCCAACACAATTTGGGCATGCACCTGATGAGATGGTGGATGGTGTCCTGGAGGATCTCCACCCAGACCTGGATCAGGACATCTGTGAGCTCCTGGACAGTCTGTGGTGCTACTTGGTGGCGTCGAATGCACCGATACATAACGTCCCAGAGGTTCTCAATTGGATTTAGGTCTGGGGAACGTGAGGACCAGTCAATGGCATCCAGGCCTTCATCATCCAGGAATATACACTCCGGCCACATGAGGCTGGGCATTGTCCTGCACCAGGACGAACCAGGGTTCACTGCACCAGCGTAAGGTCTGAAGATGGGTCTGAGGATTTCCTCCTGGAACCAAACAGCAGTCAGGGTACCATTGGCTAGCAAGTGGAGGTCTGTGTGACCCTCCAAGGATATACCTCCCCAGACCATCACTGACCCACCGCCAAACTGGTCATGCTGTATGATGTTGCAGGGAGCATAGCGTTAACAACGGCATCTCCAGACTCTTTCATGTCTGTCACAAGTGTAGGCATTTGGCTATGAAAATACTATTTTCCGAGGGTTCTACCACAACCCTCTATGTAGGGTTCTACAAACAACCCCCATTAAATGGTTTTAACTTGAACCCCCAAATAAGGGTTCTGACTAGAACCCTGTAAAGGGTTCTACTATGAATGCCTTTTTCAGTGAAGGGTTTTTACTAGAACCACTTTATTATTGATGGGTTCCTCCCAGATATTCATTTGAAGGGATCTACAGTGGGTATAGAAAATAATCACCCCCCGTAAAATAATCACATTTTGTTGCTTTGCAGCCTGAAATGAAGACAGACACATTTTTTGTTTCATTCTGCTGTATTTACTCAATGAAACTTATAACATCCAAGTGAAAGATATAACACCAACATATCAGAAAAAATTTAAATAAATAAATAAACATAATAACTGAGTTGGAAAAAGGATCACCCCCTTGTTTCAGTATTTTGTTTGACCACCTTTTGCTTTAATTACAGCCTTTAGTCTGTTGGGATATGTCTCTACTAACTTTGCACATCTAGACTTTGCAATATTTAACCCCTCTTCTTTGCAGAACTGCTCAAGTTCATTTAAATTTGATGGTGACCGTTTGTGGACTGCTGTCTTTAAGTCATTCCACAGATTTTCAATGGGGTTTAAGTCTGGGCTTTGACTAGGCCATGCAAGGAAATTCACCTTTTTCTCCTTCAACCACTGTCTGGTCAGATTTGCTGTGTGCTTTGGGTCATTGTCATGTTGGAAGGTAAATCTTCTTCCCATTGACAACTTTCTGGCAGAGAGCAGCAGGTTTTCCTCAAGAATTTGACAGTATTTTGCCCCATCCATTTTTCCTTCTATCCTGACAAGTGCTCAAGTCCCTGCTGAAGAAAAACAACCCTATAACATGATATTACCACCTCCATGTTTTACTCTAGGAATGGGTGTTATTCAGATGGTGAGCTTGATTGGATTTTCGCCAGACATATCACTTGGCATTGAGGCCATACAATTCCATTTTAGTCTCATCTGACCATAACACCTTTTTCCATGTGGCCTTAGAATCTTCAACATGGGTTTTGGCAAAGCTCAGTCATGACTGCATGTGGCCTTTCTTGAGGAGTGGCTTATTTCTTGCAACCCTCCCATACAAGCCACATTTATGGAGAATTTGTGATAGTTGTCACATGCACACAATGACCACTCTTTGTCATGAATTCCTGCAACTGCTTCAGAGTTGCTATAGGCCTCTTGACCAGTTTCCTCCTGGCTCTTTCATCCAGTTTGGAGCGACGTCCTGAGGGTCTGTGTTGTACCAAATACCTTCTACTTCCTAATAATGGACTTCACTGTGCTTCTAGGCACTGATAAAGCCTTTGAAATCTTTTTGTATCCATCTCCTTACTTGTGCCTGTCCACAACTTTATCTTTAACTTTTGACAATGCCTTGCCACCCATAGTTGATTGTTGTCTTCAGTTGCACTACTAAGGACTAAAATGCTTCAGGGAAAACCTTGTTTCATGCTGAGCTAATCAAAATGACCACAGCTGATCACAGATGAAAGTCAATTGGCTTTGTGTGCTATTGAGAAGGTGATTAACTACACCTGGTTGGGTTTTTTTAGGAGGAGGGTGACTCGTTTTCCAACTCAGTGATTCTGTTTTTTGATTTGTAATTTATTTGACAAGTTGGTATTATATCTTTCACTTGGATGAGTTGTAAATACAACTGAATGAAACAAAAACTGTGTCTGTCCGTTTTCATTTCAGGCTGCAGAGCAACAAAATGTGATTATTTTACAGGGGGGTGATACTTTTCTATATTCACTGTATCTACCAAGGCCTAATAAATCCTACATGTTGTGATTATAAATGATTATAATTAATACTGATCAATAGTCTGGAACCCAGGCTACAAAAGTATAATTAAAAACATTAAACATTAGCTTAATGCTAACCACTTTTGGAAGGTTGAAACACTTCTAGGAATGTAGTTGCCAGGACCTCACCATGACATTCTTCCTGTAACATCTTGTCCTGTTTTTACCCTAAACAGACACATGAATCGTGAACATTACTAAAATCAGGCATTTTAACCCAATACATTTCTTATGAATTTAACTTTTTTACCATTTTAACTGTTTTTAAACTAAACTGTCATGAATATGAGATGGTGTATTGGAGAGAGGGAGACCCACAGGCAGGTAGATGGTGGTTGTTGGTATTTAATCAGGCAAAGATGATTATAAACAGTATTGCTTTTTATTTGCAGACGGAACACATATTTTAGCTGCACAACATCTCTATATTTTATACACTATGCCCTTATCGCGGCATAGAATGCGGTTAACACATATAGAGTACGCCTGGCTAAACAATATACATAATACGAACACTTACTCCGCTTACAACTCATAACGTGGAGAAGATACAATCAGAAGAATAGGTTGTTTAGTCCCTTTGGTCCGAAATAAGGAAAAGCAATAAACCACCTCGTCTGGAAACAATGAACCGCGCCTTCCTCTCGTTCACCTGGACTGATATAGAGACTGATCACCCAGCTGAATGTAATAAAGCAATCAGTCTCAACTAACACCAGGTGAACGAGAGAAAGGCGCCACATACTGTACATATAGCCATTAACTCAACATATATCAACAGTACATTACACTGGCCTAACACATTCCAACAACACAATAAAGAATAGAAATCCCACTATAAGCATAAATAAAGAGAACACAAATATCCATGAATAAACTGAAAAAAAATAGATGTGTCCATGTCACAGTGTCATGTTCCTGGCACACTTGGCCATCATTTCTGCCAAGGTGTGACATAAACTATTATTTCATATGAAATAGTCCCTGTTTGGCTCTTACATTGCCTGGCCCCTAATTGGTTAGGCAGGATGACTTAGCAATTATAAACTTAAACACTGAGAACCAAACATCTTCTAAATGCCCATAAACTATCAACTTGTTTCTTCTCTCTTCACTCGTCTTACGTCACCTCTTCCAAAATACAAGCGGCTGGGCTGTTGAATTTCCACTTTCTTCCCTTTGGCTGCAAGGCTCTTTCAATCTTGTCATTATCCAGCTGTGGAAGGGCTTCTCTCAACTGTCTTTCAGCAGCCACTAAATAATTGCCGTTGTCAGACGGTGACTTCTCCTCTCCTGCACATAAAACAATGAATTGCATTAAGGCAGGAGTCTGTGTTGAGGCTGTCTGCAACTTCAATGTGCACCACTCTGAGAGTGAGGCAAGTGAACATCACTCTGTAACTTTTGACTGTACCCCGGCCCCGCTTGACATCAAACAGCCCAAAGAAATCAACGCCAGTATTTGTGAAAGGGGGCTTATCTGGCAAGAGTCTATCTTCAGGCAGGTTTGCCATCTTTTGTTCACCAACCTTTCCATTAATCCTGCAGGACACTACATTTGTTGATTATCTTTCGAATCGCAGAATTAGCATGTGGGATCCAGTACCTGCATCTCAGTTGTGCCAAGACATAACTGCGTCCACAATGTCCTGTTCTTTGGTGTACTGTATGTCTCTCCGAATCAGTGTTAGTGAAAGAATTGCTGGATGTTTAGCACTTTCTGGCATGGCAGACTTGTGGTGTCTTCCGCCAACGCTTAACATGCCATCTTAAAGAATCAGATCCAATTTGAACAGCTGACTGCTGCGACTGAGCTGTTTACCTTTTTCCAGTACATGTTGACTGTAGCTCCATTCTTGACATCCGGATCATTTTGAAGGCTTTCTTTCCTTTGCACAGGCTGTTCCGACAAGTCACATTTGTAGTTCAGCAAAATCTCTGGCGCATTGATCCATGCTCTTCCTTGCACCAAACTCTTTATCTTTCAGACCCCTGCTAGCTTGATCTGCAGGATTTTCATTGTACTTCCATTGTGATGGCTGGGTGGCTTCTTGGATCAACGAGATTCTGTTCGCAACAAAGGTTTTGAAATGAGCCGTTTCACTGTCAATGTATCTGAGCACTGTAGTAACTGTTTAACAACAAAAACTATAACAGCGACAACTGCTGCGGTCAACTCAAGTCTAGGGATGGTGACCAATTTGAGTGGGGCCACTCTTGACTTCCCCATGAGGAATGGACAATGCTTCTTACCTTGGCTATTCTCTAGCAGCAAATACGACACAGTGCCGTATGCGGACTCTGAAGAGTGTGAAAAAATGATGTAACTATGCTGCTGCAGTGCATCCAAAATCTGTAGGCTTCAAACACCTGGTCACAAGGAAGGTAGAGAGATGACTGACAGCTTCGATCCATCTTTTCCAATTTTCAGCGTGTTTCCTGCCAATGTTCTCGTCCCATATGTATTGTTTTTTACAAAGATTCTTCAAGAGGAGTTTAGCGGGCAAGATGACTGGAGCCAGAAGGCCAATGGGGTTGTAGATGGTATTCATGAATTACAAAATGCCCCTTCTGGTCATTGGATTGTCTTGCAGCTTCATACTGTAGGTGAAACTATCAGTTTCTATGTCCCACTGTATCAAGAGTGTCCTCTCTTCTGGCAAAGTGTCATGTCTTAAATCCAGATCTTTCACTATGCTCTATGTACTTCAGGCATTGACATTAACACCTTCCTTGCTCATCCACTTTGTTAAAGCGAACACACAGGCTACGAAGATCTCTAGCTAAGGTCAACGCATCGTCTTCTATAGCTACACTCTTCTGACAGTCATCTACGTAGAAGTTACGCAGGACTTTCTGGACAGCTTCTGGAGATGCATCAGCCTTGTGATCTTCAGCAGTTCTTTTCAATGCATATGAGGCAACTCTTAGTAAAGAAGTGGCTCCAAAGAGGTGCACGGTCATTCGGGATTCCTCCATCGGCCCGTTCAACTTGCCGTTGGGCCACCAAGGAAAACGGAGTAGGTCCGTGTCACATTCCGGCACCTTGACCTAAAAAAACATTGACTCGATGTCCGCCATCATAGCTACTGGCTCCTCCCAAAATCTTAAAAGAACACCAACTAATGTGTTGGTCAAGTTGGATCTTTGGAGCAGCTCACTTTTCAGAGACCTATCCTGAAATGAAGCTGTGCAGTTGAAGACCACCCGCAACTTTCTTTTCTTCGGGTGATACACTCTGTGATGTGGTATGTAAAACAGCCTGTTGTCGCACTGTTCAGCTGTTGGGCTGGAACTTGAACAGCGTGGCTATGGAAAGCCATTTTTGTCAATATTAAATAAATAAATATGGCTATGAAATAAGTCCTGAAATAAATAAATGACACAATAAATATATAAATATTTAAATATAAATATATAAACGCAGTCCAATAAAATATTAAATTGTTTTTATTTCATAATGGTATTTTTCAAAGGAAACCTTTTATTTATTTCAGGGGAATTTTATTTCATAATTCCACATTTATTTATTTCAAGGCACTCTTATTTCATAATGACACATTTCATAATATCCATTTGTTATATTCAAATGAATGGGGCGTAATATTTATATATTTATTGTGTCATTTATTTATTTCAGGACTTATTTCATAGCCATATTTATTTATTTAATATTGACAAAAATGGCTTTCCATACGTGGCCTTTGCTAATGATAGTCTCCATAAAGCCCTTGTACCCTTAAAAAAATTCAGGATTCTTCTTGAACTTTCTAAGCAAACAGGCTATGCGCTGTTCCACCACACAACGATTATTAGGCATTTGGAGCTTCTCATTCCTGAGTGGCAGTCCAATGCTGTAATGCCCATTCTCAAAAATTGTCATTTTCTGCACAGACTGCAAAACTGTTTTTCTTCATGAGACATCTCCTCTCGATCATCATAGTTATGCTCTGGAAAATCAGTGTTATACTTTGGACCAACAGCTTAATCTCCGTCACAGAGATTCTGTTTATCGCAAACTTAGGCGTTTCATTAATTGTATCATCCAGTTCCTTCCATTCACAACCCTTCTTCACGGTATAACGGCCTCCATCCTCAGCATTAATAAGTGCCATGGCTCCATTGCTCTTGAACAGTTAGCTCCAATAAGCAGGCCTACATCTGATTCTATCTCTGGTAATTGTACTTCATCGCGATTAGGCCACGTTTGAATATCTGACTGTTTAGGTATGTTCTCGGTGTGAACAGGTATGTTGCTATGAGTCGTTAGCTCTATGTACTTGGTGTCTTCCACCCGCACACTTCCAAGTCGGATATGACAACACTGTTCATGAGCTTTTGTTCTTTTGTCTTGACCCATGGTGCTAAGAAGTATTCATGTCAGTTTTCCTTTAATATTCAATTTCCTTTGCAGGTCTTCTTTGCAGTATGTTGCTGTGCTTCCCGGATCCAGAAAGGCATATGTTTCAACACAATTGTCACTCATTTTTGACTTGATCTTCACCGGTATTAAATAGAAATTCCGCTTCTCTGGCCCCTGTGAGGCTACAGGACTATTGCAAGATAGAAACTTGAGCACACGTTACCTCACTTCCTTGATTACCATCTTTCTTTTGAGGTGAGACAGAACCTTCTATTATTATATGCAGAATGTCAGGATGTTCCACATGCAGTATGGGTTCATGCTTAGTTGCAATCCACTTTTTAGTAGTTTTCATAAATCCTCTAATTGTCGCCATTTTAGGTTCAAACCAGTTCTCTTGCTCAATCGTTTTTTTCCTCTTCAGTCCAAAGATTTGCAACTTCATTGTTGAAATGGTTAAACTAATTTAGTGACATTGCAAAATCATTTTCCATCATATCTTTCAACTTAAATTTTGAGCATCACTCATCATTGTCTCTAGCTCCTAATATTCGTCTACTCAATGCACTCCTCTATTGCCGTCTCTGTCAGCTTACGTGACCTTCCTTGTTCCATTGTATCATCAATACATCTATGTTCATCTTCCTCAGCCATCTTACAAATTGTAGAGTTCATGTTCTAGTTGTATGCAAATGTTTTTAAGCACTTTCTTCCAAATTGCTTCTTATTCTTCTGCGCCACTTTTGAAGTCTCTCTTACTACAACCAGTATTTGAAACACAAGCAAAACAAACAGTCTTCTTTTTAAATGTTTACATATAAAAACAAAATGCTACATAGACATGGTACACATGGTCAAAAAACTGTGATGCTAACAAAAAACGTATCTAACGTTAAACTAAATGAACTACATCCAGTAGTTACGCTACGACGTAGTGCTATCTGACTGAAAGCTCAAAATACTGAAATGTTATCAGACATTGCTAAATCATGCATTTTAGACCAATACATTCCTTGTGAATTTTCATGAAATAGATTTACTTTTCTACCATTTTAACTGGTTTTAAACTAAACTATTATTTCAGACGAAATAGTTTCTATTCAGCTCTTACATTTAACATTTCTGAACCTGCAGAAGCTTTTATTAACGTTCGCATAACGTATCTCATATATCTCAGATCATCAGTAAAATAGTCTTACACTGTTAGCCTGGACAAGTTGAATCTACTTAAAAAATGTGAGCAAACTTGTTGCCCTAAAATAATTAAGTAATAGTAACTTAAAAATAATAAGTTAATTTAACTTAAAATGATATATATCTCAGATCATCAGTAAAATAGTCTTACAACGTATCTCATATATCTCAGATCATCAGTAAATTAGTCTTACAAATGTTATTATTTCCAACCACAATGTGGTTTAAGTGCCATGCAGCATTACTGAAAATGTGTCATCATTAATCCATGAAACTTGTATATCCAACGCTAAACTCTCACTGAGATCTCTTTGATGTGCAGCTCAATGTTGATTTGTGGCACCTGGTGTGTTGTGGAGTTGTGCTGTTGTTGTACATAGAAAAGGCTGCGTTCAGTTGCAAAATGTTTTTGAACGTGGCAGATATAAATTGGATCACAGAGCTGTCATGAGTATATATTCTAGTTTTTGGCCAAGCATGTTGGTTCGTTCCACATAGCATATTTTAGATCATTTCTTAACATTCCAAAACCTATTCTGCTGAACGCACCTTAGTTCTACATAGCAATCTAAGGGATTGTAAATTGTATTGTACTATAAATGTCCATTATCAGGAAATTTAAAAGACTATAGAATGTCACACAATCTAAAGAGTGAGACAGACATGATTTAGAATTCTGTCGTACTTGTAGTGCTGGGCGTGATGACCAAAAATATATATCACGGTATTTTTCAAAATTCTACCGGTTTCACAGTATATGACGGGTATTTATTTCTTCATCCATAATCAGGTGTTCCCAGCATTTTCTACTGTTTGAGAGAGGAATTATTGCAGTAGATTGACCTAGGATGGTCTATTTTACTGTCATGATGAATGAATATTGTAGAATAATTCCACACTAGTAGTAATACAGGTTTGCCCCAGAAAATGATGCTGTTTAAAAAGATTCTAATGAATGTGGAATCAGAATGCGCTGATGTTAACTTCATACAGTTTTGATTTTCCGAGACGTGCTTGCGGCTAAGGTGGTGGAGAAAATTGCTTGTGTTGCCTCCTCTGGTGACAACTTTAGGCTGAAACCACTTGCATAAAATGGTTGTTTGGTCGACGTTGGATTTTTTAAAACCAAATAACCTCAAAACAACAGACACGGCTCCTCTTTTTGGCACAAGTTCTTTTGTCATCATGTTTATCGTAACGTAACACCAGGGCACTACTGTTTACCCTCACCATGCCTCGCAGTCGCACCATGCGTGTTTAGAAGCGCAACATTGAAAAAGGTTCGATCTGAAACAGTGTTGCAGCATTCCGGACGTTATGTATTCAAATACACCGGTATGGCGGTATATTAAAAATGTATATCATTATTTAACTTTATATGGGATGGTAAGCCAGACAAAATAAAAAGAGCATACTTGTATAATGAATATGAACACGGAGGTCAAAAGCTATTAAATATTAAAGCATTGGATCTTTCATTAAAAGCATCAGTTATACAAAAGGTATACCTGAATCCTAACTGGTTTACTAGTAAGCTAATAAGAGTATTTCACCCATTGTTCAG
>JACXGM010041631.1:0-10003 GCA_016801145.1 Umbra pygmaea
CATGTAGCGCATTTGAATGAACTGATCTTTGATTTAATAAGTGTGCATTTAACAGCTATCGCCATCTGTCTCTTATGAGTAAGGTATTTACTGTTAATTTACTAAAAGCTGTGAAGTTAGTTGCACAAGCGCTATGTAGCTAAGCTACATGTATTGTTAACATTAGTTACTGTAGCTAGCTACCTTGTTAAGATAACAGCTTTGCAACGACGGTTCCCAGCCCCTTCGGGCTTGGACCCCTAATAAATGAAATACAGGGTAAAAACAAACATTAAAAGAAATATTTACAGTTAACAATAAAAAGGTCATGAAACAGACACTTAAATTTGCTCACAGGAACTAAAACCTCTAACTTAAGTTTACTCTGAATTTCATTCCATGAATTTGCAGCATGGTATTGAAACAGTTTTAGCTAACTCAGATTGAACCACTAATAATAAAAAGTCCTGAGCCCAAGTCTGATATTATAATAGTCTGATATTACATCACCATAATCAAGCACTGACATAAAAGTGGCTTGTACAAGGAAGCCTGTGGGGCACCTTTAAGAATATTAACAAAATCAGATTTGATTGCATCCGCAACAATAGCCTGTTATCTGTTGCTAAGTTAATTCTGAAACCATGCACAAATGTCTACAGCTAACCCCAATGAGTTTAGTTTCTTAAGCAGCAGTGAGTGATCAACTGTATCAAAGGACTTTGACAGGTCAATAAATAAGGCAACACAGTATAACTTACTATCAACAGCTTTAACAATATCATTCAAAAAACAATGTAGTGGCAGTGATGGTACTATGCCCAGGTCTGAAACCAGACTGATATTTATTTAATATGCTGTTGTCTGATAAGGTGTGCAGCTGTATATTTACTATTACTAACATTTTTGCAAGACAAGACAATTTAGAAATAGGTCTATAATTATCAAGGTCAACAGTATCCCCACTTCTGTGTAGGGGCAACATGTAGGCAGTTTTCCAAATCTTTGGTTTAACCCCAGAAGTCAACATAAGGTTAAAAATATGAGTAAGTGCACCAGATATCATTGGAATTGCTCTAAATCGCATCCCTGGGTCAAGACTCTCAGCACAATGTTTTAGAATCTATAGCCAGCAGGGCATCAGTATCTTCATTTTTTGTGAAGAGGCATAGAGAAAATGCCTGACCATCAACACCCCTCCATAATATCCCCAGCTGCAACCTGTTCCTCAACCAAAGAGGGAAGCACAGGCAACTTCTCAAAAAAGAGTGCCCGCTGCAACAAACTACTTGTTAAAATCCTTAAAAATTGCATTCTTGTCAGTAATGATTCCAGTGTCCCGCACCTGTTTGGCAGTGTTGTGTACATATTGTTCTTTAGTGAATTAGCTATTTTCCAGAATTTCACTGGATTTCCATAACAATCATTTAAAGTAGTCACATATTAATCTGATTTTACCTTTCTAATAAGCCTGATAGTCAGGTTTCTCAGATGCCAAAAAAATTGCCAGTCAGAGCTAGAATCTGTTTCTCGTGCCCATGCCACAACTCTTTTTTATGACCAGCATCAGATATGTCTGAATTAAATATTGGGTTTGACCTGTTCCTCACCCTAACCTTGGTGTAAGGAGCAAGCTTATCTGCAATGTCATAACAAATATTAATAAATTGCTCTAATGCCAGCTCAGGTTCATGAATAGTAGAAATATAATGAAGATTACCATGACAAAGATCCTGTACAAAAGCTTGTTCATTGAAGTTTCTATAATTTATTTTAGTGATAATGTGTGGTTTGTCCCTGTGAGTTCTGACATCTCTAACACATGCTATAAGGCCTGTGAGTTCTGACATCTCTAACACATGCTATAAGGCCTGTGAGTTCTGACATCTCTAACACATGCTATAAGGCCTGTGAGTTCTGACATCTCTAACACATGCTATAAGGCCTGTGAGTTCTGACATCTCTAACACATGCTATAAGGCCTTTGAGTTCTGACATCTCTAACACATGCTATAAGGCAGTGCTCTATGACTCCTAGAGGAAATACTCCACTAGCTATATATTTGTCAGGTGCATTAGTTAGAATATAATCTATCAAAGTGGACTTTATAGGCAATTTGAGATTAGACTTTTTTATGCTGTTTTGTTTCCCAACTAAGAATACAGCACCTTCATATAACTCCAATTCTTCACCAATTGCACTGGCTTCCTGTTCATTATCATGTACATTACAAAATATTACTCCTTACATATAAAGCTCTTCATAATTTGGCACCTCAATATCTTTCAGATCTTCTTTATTTTAATAGACCTCTGCGTTCTTTGAGATCATCTTCTGCAGACATAGGGCCCTATTTTAATGATCTAAGCGCATAGTGTGAAGCGCATGGCGCAAGTGCACTTTGGGGGTTTCCAAATCCACTTTTTCTAGTTTGACAGGGGATAAAAGGGTCCATGCGCCGGGCGCATGGTCTAAAAGGGTGTCATAGGTGTGTTTTGCGCGTAACCTGCAATAAACCAATCAGAGATAAATCTCCCATTCCCTTTAAGATCCAGGCGCATTTGTACCTTTCGCACATTGCTATTATGACGGCGGATTTGCACCGTAATAGATTTATTTGTATTCTTTTGCATGTTTGTGTGCTGCTGCGCTTTGCTGTATGTGCGCAACAAGCATAGTGTGCACACGCTGTGCATACGCCTAGGTGCATTTGACTAATTTGCTGTTAAAATAACAATGACATGCTGGGCCATTGACTTTAGACCAGTTTTTTGTTAATCAATGGACCGATCATTTTCTGATGCCTCAAGATAGCAATACACACAGAATTATCATGAACACACCTCCGTGTTAGACCTGCACGCCCATGGGCGAAAATATGGGTGCAAGTGCATTTGCTATTTAAACGACGCTGCGCCGGATGGGTAATTCACAGCTGCGTTGGTCTTAAACTAGCAAAGACACTTGCATTCGGGCTTTGCGCTGAGTTGCGCCGGGTGCAAGATAGGGCCCTTAGGCGGGACGTTCACTGGACACGTCAGATTTTAGCACACGTTACTTTTTACCGGATATAAGTGTCCGCATAGAGCGGACTTGACGCACATTTGCTTGCACAAGGCAAGACCGTTACTATCGTGTTGTGCTAGTCGTTCTATTGGGAACTCCAACTTCCGGTTGTAGAAAGGCACGGTGTCGCAACGCACAAGTTGAATAATTTGAACGTATTGACAATGAATGACTTCCAGTGCAACGGGACGCATTCGACGCGTCCAGTGGACATCCCGCCGTATTGTCTGTTCCAAACTTCAAGATGAGTTTCTTTGGTGGTAGAGCTTTTAGTTGTGTGGCGCCTAAGCTATGGAACGCTTTACCACTACACATTCGCCAAATGGATTCAATTTCCCATGTTAAAGTTTAGATAAAAACGTTTTTGATTGTTTGAAGTGTAGTTGGTGCTTTGTATGTTTTGTATTTATTACCTTGTTTCATATTGTACGATGTCCTTGAGTACCCTGAAAGGGTTTCTGTCATCAAACACTTGATGACAGAAAAATTATTAGAGCTATGAAAACATAAGTCTGAAAACCTCCAGAGAATGCTGGGATGAATGTCACAATATTCAACCTCATTTGTGCCTGGTGTTGTAGCAGTCTAAGCTCCCGACTCGTTGAACACATGCCCCCTGTACCATTCCTCTCTGTCTCCCGCTACCTGTCTCCCTGGTTTCTGCTTCCTCCTGTCCTGTCCATAAAGAAAAAAAGAAAATCCCCCCACAATATATCACATTATCTATGATGCATGGTAGAGGTAGTGTCATGGCATGGGCTTGGTGACTACCTCTGGAATGGGCTCACTCAACCTTATTGATGATGGAACAAGCTATGGCAGTAAAAAAATTAATTCAGAAGTGTACAGAAGCATTTAGGCTTCCAATGTATAAGAACATGCTAACAGAGTCATTTGGCGACTCTTCACAATCACTTCACAATCGCCAAAGGCCAGTAAGACCTAACGACGGGCCAGTAAACAAAGCTAGTCACTTCCCCTTTTAGCAAGTGCTAAATTTCCCCAATTAAATTCATATTCTTGTATTAAGATGTTTGCCCATCATCTTTGTCACTCCCTCACTTCCATTTTCGCTTGATCTCACTATCAATATATGTCTGTCATATGCCACTCCTTTTCCCTTTGTGTTTGGCAATACCGGTGTCATATTTTTGGTGTCATATTTTTGACCAATAATATTTGAAGGCTTTTTTGACCATTCATGGCTTTGTATGCATCCTAGAGCAGAACCCAAATGAATGTGATCCTTCAACACAGAAGGATCATATATCGACATATATTGCAAAAATATATATTTTTATATGTACCTATATATTTTTTAAACATATACAAATACATTTATTATATGGCCATATAGTTCATACATATATTTACATATTTGATTTTGGCCATTTTCAAATATGTTTTAATGTCTTAAATATATGTAAATATATTGACATATATCAAGCAGTCGCAGGCAGTGCAGTGGTTTGTGTATGCACTGGGAGTCTGCCAGCAACACTGAAAATGCCTTCACAGGTCCGGTATAAGGAGAAATCAATTATAAATAAATAAATGCAATTATCTAAATAATAAGTGGTAGATTGTCTATGTGGGTTCATCAGAGCCTGAGATATCACACATCAAAATTTTTGACTTAAAACTGCTTAAAATACTGAATAAACAAATATTTCATTATCCTAACATAATATATTACATGTTAAAATATATAATATGCAATGTATTATGATATTTTGGGAATTGCAAGTTATATATTTCAGTAACATATTCAGGACACATATGTACATATATGTTGAAAAATCCTATAAATATATGTACATATATTTTTTACATGATTTTTCCGTGTGGGTTTTTACTTTCATCAAAAGTTTCTGTTGGTCTATAATTATTGTATTCAGTAGTGGATTCTTTTTTTCCTGACATTTCATTTCACACTGTCATTCAGTAATTATATTGTAGATATTCAGTAAATGTAGGTGATTTTGGTAATATTACTTTTAATACTTACTTTGCAAACTATTTAGGAATTAACCAAGGGCAAATCAACCAGATCAGATTTGGCTGTGTCTTTTCAAACCTTAATGCAGCTGTAACGTTTGTCGTCTTCCATGAGTGTAGTATGGAGTAGAGGAGACACATGAAGGAATGTTCAAACAAACTGTGTTTTAATAGGAAAATACTTAGTCAAAATAAACACTGCCTTGTGGGGCTGAAAACATATAATAATACATATAATACACTAAACACTTGATACATGAAACACGGACAGAGTGACAGGGGAACAATACCTCACAACTACACACACACACTTCACAGGACTAAATACATTGGTAATTAGGAGTGGCTGCAGCTGTGGCTAAATGATAGAACACATTGATTGGATAATGAACTCATCAGTGAATAGCAGTGGGAGCACACAGTGAAGGAACTAACAATCCCACATACACCCCATCATACATTAAATAAATGTCAGATCCCTATAGGGAGACCGTAACATCGCCCCCCCAAAACCTGGCTCCCGACAGTTTCCCCCCGGCCCAGTCCGGCGGACGTCCCAGACGCCACCGCCATACATCACATAGAAGAGCGATCTTCAGGAGGCCGACACCGATGCCATCATTGAGCCTGGTAGAGGAGATGTGGAGGGGCATTAGACCGCCATGTAAAAGAAGGGAGGAGTGGCGGCAGCTAAGGAGTCAGGGCCACTGCTGCTGACGTTGTGTACCCTCCGGGATTGCCCACTGTTGGTGTTTGGCTGAGAGATTCCCCAGCTGAGATTTTATCTGCCTCACCTGCTGTGCTAGAACAGACAGCTCCTCTGCCAGTGATCTAGATGCTGGGGTCTGTTTCCCCAGATGAGGACCAGCTGACTGGACCACCGACATGGCTCTGCAGCAGACAGGGCCTCTGAATTCTCAATGGCAAATATACCCTCCGTAACTCCCACAGAGTGTGGAGCCACTGGCATGGACATGGAGGCGGATGCAACAGGCATGAGCGTGGGTGGGTGGAGCGGAGCTGAAGCTGTGGTCGGGGAGAAGGGGATGTAAGTCCACCATGGCAGAGGCTGGGAGCATGTGATGGGATGTAGACCGGTTTGAGGAGGGTCCCACAGATCCACGAGCAGCCCAAACTTTGTTGGTTGCGGGACTGTCTATGAGGGGGACTAATTGGCTAGGGCTGCCAGGTGGTAGAGTGGATGGGGGGCGTGCCACTAGCCAATCAGGGTTTGCGCTCTGGGGATCACAGTTTGTGTCCCCCTCACCTATCTTCTCTTCTGCTCCATCCTGGTCCTGCTCCCAGATGATGAGGTTGCTTTCTCCCTCACCGCTCTGCCTCACTGTACTGCTGCTCCTTCTCTCCATCTCTATCCATGCAGGTTGAGTACACGCGCTAGTACTCCTCCCCAAAAAGGTTGTTTGGGAAACCAGAATGGCTTTCTTCCAGTTTTCCTCTTTGTTGTGTTGGGAGGTGTTTTGCCCATGCCTGCACTGGAGAGTGTCTCCCTCCTGTGCCAGTCGCTCCAGTTGGCAGCCCGTCAAGCCTACCAATCACCCGGTATGGAAATCCGAGGTAGCTATAGCCCTCTTCCGTCACTCCATAGCCATTGGTATAACAGGCATAGCCCTCGGATCCACGGATACTGTCTAGAGTGGCACATATTAGTTCGTCCCACTCCTTGTAGACAGCATCTTTACCTACCGATTCATAGTAGGTCATGTTCCCCGGTGCCGGTCGGCTGCAACTTTTCCTTTGCTGTCTCGGGTTTGAAAGGTGAGGTATTCTGTAAAGTTTGTCATCATCCATGAGTGTAGTGGGGAGCAGCGGGAGTACATTGTGAAGGAACAACAGATCACATGTACACAAGAATACATTAAATAAATGTCAGGTCCCTATAGGGAGAACGTGACAGCAGCAGCCAATCAGAGGCTTTCTTGTTAGAAATCTCCATCACTTCCCTCTCCCTAAATGGTGCAGACAAGTTGCGTGTCATTAGCCATATTCGTTGTCATTATTTACGGAAAAATGATTCTAATATAAAAAGCACACAGAAAGAAATATACTGTGCTATCGCTCAAATTGTTCTCACAGCTTTACCAAGGCTATACTCAAAATAGCATGACAGGTTTTGCACTTTTCAACAACTACAGATATGTGGTCAAGCCACACCACAGAGCCTTATATGAGTTTAATGTACAATTTATCGTCACAGACTCAAAGCTGCGAAACAAATGCCTACAGTCAGTCTACTGTCGGACTACTTTTTGGAAGATCACATAGAGGAAGCAATTGCCCAGTGACTGGAGGATACAGTCGCCTCCTGAGATCTGGCTAGGGCTGCACGATTATGGCCAAAATGATAATCACGATTATTTTGATCAATATTCAGATCACGATTAATTATCACGATTATTTGAAATATCATGAGAAAACAAAACAAATGTTATTGTCACATAGGCTAATTATAACTGCTTTCACATCCATATTGTGCTACATTCCTGCTAATGTACAAATATGTGTTTCATAATAAAATGGTTCCTCTTATTCACCTAAATTCAGTGGATCTGCTTAAAGAATGAAATAAAAAAATGGAAGAACGTATGTATGTTTTGTTGTTTTATATCTGTAAAAGCATGTAAACCATGATGAGAAAGACTTTCCAATGCATATAGCCCAGCCCCCAGGGCTACTGGACCAGTGTGCAATGTTTGGGGGCCATACAAACAAGTCAACATCAAAATGCTGCACCCATTTCTCACTATATTTTTATACGTTTTTGAAATCCCAGCTATTTTTCACTTCCAGACATTGTTGGTGTTGTTTATGCAGAATGATGTAGCAGAGTTGTTATTTTGTCATTTTCACTTCCTACTTCCTGTCTGTAATATGTTTAGTAAAAAAAACGACAGTCTAAAAAACATGACCGATTTTGAGGCACCATAGCTACGGCTCTGTCCAACCGACAGGGATGACCTACCACTCATTCCTGTTGTCAGATCTTCCTCGTTCCTACGGTACCAAGATTTAGTTGCTAGCATGTATGTTTCGCGAGATAATTGCGCTTGACGCTCTAGAGCATCAGGGGTATTTGGGGGGTTTTAATATCGCTCGATCGTGGGAAGCCAGAATCGTGATCGTGATTAAAATTAGATTAATTGTGCAGCCCAAATCTGGCTGTAGATAGCTAAACCAGAAACCTGACTGGATGGCCACAACTACATTGTTTGGCCATCGACTTCACTTGGCAATATGGTATGTATATGTAAATCAAGGTGTATATCAAGGTGACAAAATCCTTGGACATTTACTAAGTAGACAAAATTAGGCACATGTATTATTATTATTAGCATGAATACAATTACAATGCAATTATTGTGCAATCTAATGTCATGTAGCAGTGCTAATTTTGGCAGCATTTCAATCATTTCAGTTTTTTACAGTATAACTCTGGACAACAGGTCTTCTGTGGTTGGATAAGGTGTTCTGAATATGCTCATAATAGAAGTAACAGGTTGGCTGTTAGTCATATTTAGTACTTTAAAATCCTTTGAAATCGAAGAAAAACTGTGTTTAAGTAACTTTGATACACTTATAAAGGCCCCATAAGGAAATCACTTATTTTTTCATTTCCAAAATTATCATTGCAATAAGGTTAGAGATATTAATCAAATTATGGTGACAATACACCTTGTCCATATTGCTGTAGTAAATGTTGTGCTTTCCTAGCTGTGTTTAACCATTTTGGGAAGTTCCTAAAGACCAGGTAATGGGAGTTTTTAACTAAGATACCAAAATGAATTTTTTGTTCTTAACTTGAGCTGCAATTTTTTGGGAATGCACATGTCATATGTCTGGGCAATATGGATGAAATGTACTTTTTACAACTCTGATTGGACCCCCTACCATGTTGTGAAGGTTTAAGTAAGAGCTGAGTTTACATAGATTTAAACCTTCTCAGGGCGAATACTCACAGTACACTAACATAGATTGACACATAATTGTAAAACATACACGCCTGCAGGAAACCATAACTGGATTCACAATGAAGCACCCATAACCTTGAAAGAAAATAGAACATATAGAATACCTGAGTGGATAAAACACAAACCGGTGTGAAAGGATCAAGATAAAACACCAGACAGGTGTGTGCGCAATTACCTACATGAAAGTCTGAATGAGTATATGGAGAATTTACTAGAATGTCCAGAAGGTGGTGCCAGGTTCCCAATTACCAGACCCTCAGGACACCCATGTAGAGCTGCTCACCCAGGATCATTGGGATTCGTGCGCCGTAGAGGATGGTCGCATGGACAAATGGCTCTGCTCACTCTATGCAGGTTTTGGCTTATTACTGTTTTTTTAGTTTTTATTTCTGCACGTTCTGCACTGTTGCTCATACAGTATGATCGACTAGCACTTTTGGATATACGTAATTCACTGGATACAGACTTTTTTTCCACTTACCGGAGTAATTGCTGCAACTGGAATATCCCACCGTCGTCGACTTGTTTACTCATACGCAGGCTACGCAGGAAGAAGAAGAGAGAAAAGCGAGCGGGGGCTCTATGCAGATCACAATCGAGATACAGCAATCCACCGTTACCGAGCATTTTACTTGCAAATGTTCAATCACTTGACAATAAAATGGACGAACTTCATGCTCGGATTATCTTCCAGCGAGACATTGCCAACTGCTGCGTGCTAGCTTTTACTGAAACGTGGCTGGATTCCACCATACCGGACACCGCTATTACGCTAGCTGGTTTCTCCATCTTCCGGCAGGACAGAACCTCGGAATCAGGTAAACAAAGAGGCGGAGGGGTTTGCATTATGATTAACTCTCGTTGGGGTTCGGATGCCGCAGTTATTTCAACACACTGCTCACCGGACCTGGAGCTACTAACTGTAAACATACGTCCCTTCTATCTTCCCCGGGAGTTTACTTCCGCCATAATC
>JACXGM010041632.1:0-10003 GCA_016801145.1 Umbra pygmaea
TGATCACAACCTGACACCAACATTACTTAAACTTGATCACAACCTGGCTCCACCATTACTTAATAAACCTGAATACAACCTGTCAGCACCATTACCACAACCTGAAACAACCACATAACCTGACCACACTCTGATCCCATCCTAACGATATCCTGCTACCCCATACAGCTAAAACTGAACAGTTGGCTCTAAGATTTCTATGGATCATTGATGTGTTTGTGCCCATTATCTGGACTCTTCTCCATCTCTCAACTCAGCTTTTTTTATATAGCACTTTCAACACCACAAGTAGAACCAACGTGCTGTATAGAAAAATGATAAGAGAAAAAATTTAAGGAATCCGATTTGGTTTGTCCAAGGTTCAATTGTAAATGTTGATTTGGTTTGTCAATGGCTAGATTGTAAAAATTGATTTGCATTTTTTGTTTGTTGTATTTTAAAAATGATGTAGTGTTATTACTCTCAACCAGTAATGGAGAACAGTACTTTTTTATCACTATTAATTGATGTTGGAGAATGACTGCCCCTGGTAAAAAAGCTCAGTTATGTAGCACTGCAGACAAACAGACAGATGGAGAGACAGGCAGACAGGCAAACAGACAGATAAACAGACAGACAGGCAGGCAGACAGACAGATGGAAAAAAGATAGGCAGACAATTTGACAGAAAATCAGGTGGACAGATAAACAGACAAGAAGAAAAACAGACATTTCTTTAACCAGCTATAGGCAGCAACACTTTCCCTGTATGAACTATTTGAGTGCATTGATTTTTCTCCTGCTACCCAGGAAATATTTTAATAATTTCATACTGAGTTCCAAAAGCCATCCTATAACCTAGATAGTGCACTACCTCTGACTTGCTAATTGATGAAATATCCAGGTGATGTCCTGCTGTTGTTATTGCAATATGATGCTGTATTTACTGTATTCTACCTCAGTGTTCTGAAGGGCTCTACTGCCACAGTCTCTTTATAATGAAGCCATGCACCTATTTATACAATATTATTATTCATCTCTTTATACCAACACAAACTTTCTGTGTTTAAATATTAAACATATTTACAAATGTCAACTGTCTTCTGAAAAAACTGTGAATTTGGGAGATTTGACTAAACTTTGAATAAACCAATTTTCTGTGTCTGGTTGACTGTATTTTTATTGGATCTACGGGACCGTAGGGTTGGATATCAGCGGCCACCTACATTATTTGAATAAAAACATCTATTATTATACAGATGCAAAAAAAAATATTCAAGCCCCATTGCAGATTGGTTGTATTGTCAAAATGTACAGATTTTCAGTTTTTTGTAATGACAAATTTAAACACAAGCAATTGAAATAGCTCAACAGAATGAATGCTTCAAGTGGTTTCCCCGAATCCAACTGAAAATGCAACTCATTATGACTTCTCCAGTCTTAATTATTCAACCCCCTGACTAGAAACCCTCACAACATCACAAATATGCAAAACAGGTGTTGTCTCAAGCACACCTGATTTAACTAATCAAGGGCTTCATTAGTTGCACCAGGTGTGCTTGAGCTGAAACACATGAAATACCTGATCAGGCTAGTTATTTGTTGAGTGTTACATTTGACTGCATGTGAGAAACATTGCAAGTCAAATAATGGTCCAAATGTTTAAGAGGAGAGTTGATTGCCCTTAACAAACTAGGAACAGGATACAAAAAGTTAGCGATGGCACTGAATGTTCCCAGAGACACTGTTAAAAGCATAGTTCTCAAGTTCAAAGATAAGGAAATGGTGGTTACACTACCTGGATGGGGCAGATAAAGAAAGCTATCAATGGCTGCAACCAGATTTCGGAGACGACAGGTTGTGAAAAACCCTTGAGTGACTGAAAAATAACTGCAGCAAGTGCCTATTTATTTGGTGGCAACATGCAGAGGTTTCAGTGAGCACAGTAAGGTGTATACTAAATGCAGAAGGTTTTCATGCCAAAACTTTAATACGTACACCACCACAGGCCCAAAAGCACAAGAAGTTCAGCTCCAATATGCTCAAAATCATATAAAGATACCACAGAGAATTTGGGAAACAAAATTGAAACTTTTCGGCACGATGGATCACATGGTGGTGGCTCTGTGATGTTCTGGGGCTACTTTGCATCCTCTGTCACAGGAAACCTGCAGCATGTGGAAGGCAAGATGGATTCATTGTATCAGGACATCCTAGGAGAAGACATCATGCTCTCTGTGAGGAAGCATCATTGGAACTTCCAAACGTTTCAATAAAGAAAAGCTATTCAAAAGTCTGCACACTCTAAGTTCTTATCATCAATGACAGCGCACAGTCATTTAAGGCCCCAAATTCTTGCAGGTGGTTTAGCTTCTCATTCCTCTTGGCAAATTGCCTCCAGGTCATGCAAAGTCTTTGGTCATCCTGCAAGAACCGTGCGTTTGAGATCTCCCCAGAATGACTCGATGATATTAAGATCAGGAAACTGTGATGGCCACTCCAGAACCTTCATCTTTTTCTGCTGTAACCCCTGGAGGGTCAACTTGGCCTTGTGCTTAGAGTCATTGTTGTGATGGAAGGTCCAAGAGCGTCCCATGTGCAGGCCTTGTTGTCCCCTCTACAAGCATAGTGCTGATGGATGTGACCATAATGCTCTAATTTAGTTTTGTCACTCCAAATTGCAGTGTGCCAGAAGCTGTGAGACATGTCAAGGTGTTGTCGGGCATATTGTAACTAGGCTTTTTTGTGAAATTGGAAAATAAACTTTAATTGCCATTTTAATTGGCAGTCACAATAAAGATACTGTAAATGATTACAGCTGTCACATTAAATATACTGTAAATGATTATGTAACATTCCTCTTCTCTGAGAACTACAGCTTCCCTATCAAAGACTGCTCAGAACTACAATTCCCATAACTCGGACTCAATCACCCAAATTCTATTCACCTTCTTCACTCCACCGTCCATATAGTCCAGCACTTCCCAGTTCCTCTTTGCGAGGTATTGTAAGTACTACACCCTTCTTTACTGAGCGTTTGAAAATATCTCATTGCCTATACCTGACCTGAATATATTTCTGATTCTGCGTTTATGAATTTTGGATTACCCTTCTGTGCCTTTGCCTTGTTCTTGTCTGCCTAACTATATACCAAACCTGCCTGTCCGAGAGTCTGATTTTGTGTACCGAACCCTGCCTGTCCGAGAACCTGAATTCCTGTCTCTGTACCTGCCTGTCTGAGAACCTGAGTACCTGTATCTACCCTGTGTACTCCAAGTGGTGTGTGTTGGTTCCTGGAGGAATAACGGATTACAGCCTGCCTCATTCCTATTTGCTTTGCTCTGTCCAACTCAACTCTCAATAAATACATTACTGGTTTTACATAATCTTAATGTATTCTGTAACGACGAGTCCCATCGTTACAGAATACCTCGCCTAACAACTGCTACTCCTTCACGGAGGAAGATTGGGGCTCAGGTTGTAACAGCCTTCTGGGAGGCCTGCAGTGGGATTTATATGAAGCCTCCTATGAAGACTTTTTGGTCAGGGAGGCTGTGGACGGCGACTATGTCCTCCCTCGTAGAGTCTTCGAGGCTCCTGCCTATTTCGAAACTCCCAAAATGGCCTCATGCCTGAGTCTCCAGAGGACTACCAGCCCCCAATCCAAGATGGCTACCAGCCCCAGTTCCAAGATGGCCGATCCCAAGATGGCCACCGGCCTCAGTTCCAAGATGGCTACCAGCCCCAGTTCCAAGATGGCCGATCCCAAGATGGCCACCAGCCTCAGTTCCAAGATGGCTACCAGCCCCAGTTCCAAGATGGCCACCAGCCCCAGTTCCAAGATGGCCGATCCCAAGATGGCCACCGGCCTCAGTTCCAAGATGGCTACCAGCCTCAGTTCCAAGATGGCTACCCGCCCCAGTTCCAAGATGGCCACCAGCCCCAGTTCCAAAATGGCCACCAACCCCAGTCCTAAGTTAGCAGATCCCAAGATGGCTGATCCCAAGATGGCCACCGGCCCCGGTTCCAAGATAGACACCATCTCTACTACGTTGAGGAGAGACCCAGCAGTGGATGGAGACTATCGCAAGTGGATGAACCAAAGCAGCCAAGCGCTCAGTGACCATCCAGAACTGGTTCACCAGTTCTTTTCGTGGAAAGCCGGTTTTGGGTCACTCAAGGAGGAGGCTGAGACGTTCCTATTGAAGCGGATCCCCTCACCCGATCCCCTCATGTACTGACCTGGTTGTAAGCTGCAGTGGCCCCTCAAGAACCTGTCAGGACCCTGAGAGCACAGGTTCGGACACCAATAGGTCAGGTGAGAAAGGTCTCCAATCACGCCCAGACCACCAGAGTTCTCCATCACGCCCAGACCGCCAGAGGTCTCCACACGCCCATACCGCCAGAGGTCTCCACCACGCCCAGACCGCCAGAGGTCTCCACCATGCACAGACCACCAGAGATCTCCACCACGCCCAGACTGCCAGAGGTCTTCACCACGCCCAGACCACCAGAGGTCTCCACCACGCCCAGACCGCCAGAGGTCTCCACCACGCCCAGACCGCCAGAGGTCTCCACCACGCACAGGCCATCAGAGGTCTCCACCACGCTCCCGCTCCGCCTCCACCACCAGAGGTGATTATACAATAGTTGTCACAATATAGATACTGTGAATGATTATAAGCTGTCAATAAAGATACTGTAAATGATAACAGCTGTCACTATAAGGATGCTGTGTATGATTACAAGTGTCACTAAAGATAATGTAAATGATTTCAGCTGTCAATAAAGATACTGTAAATGATTACAGCTTTCACAATAAAGATACTGTGAATAATTAAAGCTGTCACAATAATAATACTGTAAATAATTACAGCTGTCACAATAAAGACTTTATAAAAGATTGCAGCTGTCACAATAAACAGACTGTAAATTATTACAGCTTTCACAATAAAGATACTATAAATATTTACACCTGTCACAATAAAGATACTTTAAATCCCTCATACTCAAATCTGGCCCTCAAATCCAGGTACACCAGGTGGGTGCAATTTATGATGAGGTAGAAGAGACGACCAGCAGGCTCTGTTCCACGTAGGGTAAGTAAGTATCCCTGTTGTAAATTATTACAGCTGTCACTATAAAAAAGTGTGTGTTGGGGTTCCACCCACATCCTAGCTTGACCAAAGCCCTGTTGTGGACAAGTAGTTCAAACGCTCTGAGGAGACGTGGAACGCTGCCCACGTGCACATTCAGCATGCTGTGGGCCATCAAAAGCCCCAAGCAGACCGCAGCGAGGCACGGTATAGGTGTGGGTGGCAATAACTCAATACAGAATGACTCTTAATGGTAGATATGCTATGACACTATACTTGGTGAAGACACAAACTACACATTTCCTGAAAATTACTCTCTTAACAGCTCTACTCACACTCTCCAACCTGGCGACAGGAAACGATAAGAGCGTCTGCTAAATGATTAAAATGTAAATATAAATGAAACACAAACTACAATGGGGACTAGAGGGTACATACACACATTTATTATGTGACAGGGAACAGCTGGTGATAATGAGTGAATTCACAAGGACATTTACACAGACAGGCAAGTGCAATGGATTGATGAAAATAATGTATATGCTTGGCCACAGGATGGAGCCAAACCATCCTATGGCACATTTCTCATCCTACTGTGACAATAACATTTACAAAGTTGTTTATTTTTGCTGATTAGAATAATTCTGACTGAATCTAGGTAGGTGTTAAACAGGTGAAGGAAACAAAAACAGTATTTTTATAAGTAATATGGAATTAATTATTTTATATTAAATACTACCCACTAAGTTTAAACTCATAAATCAATCACAGGCCAATTGAAAACACGCTAAATGCAGGGGATCAAAAAGTTAAGAGGATAATTTTAGCAATTCTAATGCTGATAACTGTCAACTCCCATTTTGAAGGGAATACTGGCTTGTTTAATTGGAGTAAAGACAGTGATCTTGAATATGTACCTGTGTTCCGTAGGATCTTGAAGAGTAGCAAAACATGAATATTACATAGTAAACACAACAAAATACTTACCAAAATGTGTTGTAAAATAAAAACTATACAATGCCTACTGAATAAATGTTTGGTTTACCTGATGCTGTACTGTTAGCCACACTGGCAGAAACACCTACAGTAACTCAGTACACCAGGCAGGAATGTTTTGTGTGAGGTTTTTGTGAAATGTGTAGACATTCAATGCTTATGAAATCCAGGAGCAATATATATATTGTTATAAATTACTGTTAGGTCAGCAAAATTGCATGTTAAATAAAGTATTTTGTGTGCAATAGTAAGCTTTAGTAGTATATTTTGTTTTATATGGTTTGAAGGCTTATAAAAATCCACATGTCTGCAGGCACACCCACCAACAAAGTTCTGGCCATGCCTCGGAATTGTACAACTTGTAATTGTCTCAGTAACATTGTGGTTATTTAATGTGAAACATATTCCTACGATGTGACCCTCAGGGACACCGTAGCATGTTCTCCTTTTCCTTCCACATTCTCTTCTCCCCTCTCAGAAGAAATACACATGTTTGTTGAGAACATTAAAAAAACAGAGAATATCAAATAAACACACATGGTTGTTGGGAACATTAAAAACACAGATGATATAAAATAAATAGTTGTATTTTTTATTAAATGAAATATTTTTGCATGCCTAGTGCAGTTATATTTTATTATATGCTGAAATTAAAGCTAGGGTATGCGATCACTAAAAACGGCTAGCATTTCAAATGATCCAACGGAAAATGTCCCACCTCCTCCCTTCAGAGCTACTTTCAAAAGCCACGCCTCCAAAACTTGTGAGGCGTTGATGTCTAATTCGTGATATTAACAAATAACCATCCAAATAAAAAAGATTACCTTTCTAGCAGATATAAATCGACCATGGCATCACTTTTCAACAACTTGGAATCACAGCATTGTCGCCATCGCTGAAAAGCCATGCCAATATTTTTATACTCTGGTCTGATTGCGTGCTTTATCTAAAGCTTATTTGTTCTCAGTCGATTCAAACAAAATCTTCCTTTTTTTGCTAGTTCTGGGTTGCACTGGGACCTTCTCTGCCATAATTTAGATTATCTTGGTATGTACTGCTGCTGCTTCACAGGTTAGTATGACTGTACAAGCTTCATCAGGTATAGTGTACCGGGGGCGTGCGCCAAATCAGGTATCGCCGTGCAAGCATTGATGAGGTTGATTGACAGTTATCCTGCCAATCCAATAATCGCGCCGAAGAAAGTGATTGGCTTGGTTTATAGTACTACAGACACTCTATTTTTTTCAGATGTGTTTCAAAGCTTTTATTTTTTGGGCTTTTATTAGTATATACAGTCAATTTCAACGAATTTGACAAAAAGTGTTTTAGAAGTGAATTGCATACCCTAGCTTTAATGGGAGATGGCAAACATCCATGATCCAAAGAGACAACATCCTTCATACAGAGTCAACAAATAAAAATCAGTGTGTAGTGTGTTATGTAGATGTCCCAAGTGAGATGTTAATTATATGTGTGCAGTAGTATTTAGGAAGATGTAGTTGGTATCCTATTGGCTGTAATTTATATTGGGTGGAGTAGTACTTGGTAGTGATTTGCTTTTTGTTATTTCTTCTGTCTCTCGGGAAACATCCATCTCCGTTTCTCAGTCTGCAGGAAGCAAAACACTCAGTCAATAGACATAAAAATCAGTGAGACAATATAGTGTTCATTAGAAATGTTCAGTCATTATACACTTTTAAATCTTTCAGTAATTCTACCTATTAGATGCAAATCAGTGTTTGACTTACACTAAAATATTAGCAAATTCATGGTAGTGTTTTGGTCGCAGTACCTTCATTCCCCATGAGGTGGCAGTGCATTTAGACTTGAGCTCTGCCACTGACTCGTAGGTGTGGTTGTTTGTTGAAAGACAATTTGATCCTTTCAGACCCTGCTCTGGTATCTGCTCGTAGGTGTTGTCCAGAAGAAGACGGAGAACAGGCTCACGGGGCACCTCAGAGTAAAGACTCTCAGCTTCCTGTTGTGGTGAATTCCTGGATGAAGTCATGGATCTTCCCACATCTGTGGCACTACCTGCCAGATGATACAAGAAGGAGGGGCTTGGGGCGGGCTTGTCACATAGATAGTCCAGACTGTGGCCTTGAGTCGAAGGTCTACTGGAGGCTCTACTGGACTGGTCCAGGTGGTAGTCCTGTTCCAACAGAGTAGGGGTAGTGGCCCGGTCCATGGGTTGTTTTGTAGGGTTGGAGGAGCTTTGATCCAGGTCCAGGACAGGCAGAGACTTGCTTCTGCAGTCTAACAGCTCAGAGTAGACTGTCCCTGGTTCTGGGGCTCTCTCCCTGGACACGGTCTCCATCTGAGGGCACTGATGATGGGCTACAGGAAGCAGGCCCTCAGGGTCTCTGGGTTGGCCCTCCAGGCTCCTGTGTTGGTGCTTCTCCAGCTTAGCGTACAACACCCTGCTTTGGCTGCCGCCCTGCTGGTCGTCCAGGGAACTGCTCTTCAAAGGGCTTGATTTTCTCCACACGTTTGTCACCTTGGTTACTTCCTGGTTAGACAGCATAAGTTAGCGATTAGAGACACTCTGATCAGTTTTGAATATGAATTTGCAAGTAATGTTTATATGAAATACCTGAGCTTTAAAAATAGGCTTTTTGACTTCCATGAAAATACAAAATCCAGTCCAATAAAGCTGTAATTGTGTAGTTTTTTTGTGCTTTGTGACCAGATTGTTTGTTTATTCTCTGACATGGTACAGAACGTGTTCCCATCTATACTCAGCCCACTGAAGAGCATACTGTACTGGTCTGTATTGGAGGAAAAAAGTACTTAATACTCGTCCGAAAGAACAGACCGATGAATGTGGTTAGAATAGAGAAATTCAACAGCCAATTTTTGTTGGTTTCTTTACATGAATTGATGCATTTCCTTGAGGATTTTATTATGCACTCATACCTTCATGGCATACAAATAGCAATGGATACAGTCATATGCAAAAGTTTAGGCACCCCTGACAATTTCCATGATTTGATTTATAAATAATTGGGTGTTTGGAACAGGAATTTCATTTTGATCCATCAAATAACAGAATTTCATTTTGATCTATCAAATAACTGATCTATCAAATAATTGATCTATCAAATAACTGATCTATCAAATAACTGATCTATCAAATAACTGATCTATCAAATAACTGATCTATCCCGCTGTCATTCACAAACGCTTGAAACAAAACACAACCAGAGCGTTACGATGTGCTTCAGATGTGGTCAATGGAAAAGGTGCATTAGTCTTTACCTCTTGCTTTCTGAGGCTTTTGGAGGGCAGGTCAGGAGAAGGCTGTTTCCAGTTCTGGTCACTTTGTCTGGCCATGGACCTTTGGCCCTGCTGCTGGTCACTGAGCTGGTCCCAAAGGTTCCTCACGGCCCTCACACAGACCACAGGCTTCTCTTTGGCATTGACTTTGACTACGTCATATACCTCGTTGCTGGAAGACTAAATGAGAAGGAAACCATCAAAACAACTGAGAGGTACTGTCAATCATTATAACTGACAGCAACTGTCCGCCATTATAACTGACAGGTACTGTCCACCACTGTAACGAACAGGTACTGTCTGCCATTATAACTGGCAGGTCCTGTTCGCCATTATTACTGACAGGTACTGTCCACCATTGTAACTAACAGGTACTGTCCACCACTGTAACTAACAGGTACTGTCCGCCACTGTAACTAACAGGTACTGTCCACCACTGTAACTAACAGGTACTGTCCGCCATTATAACTGGCAGGTACTGTCTACCATTATAACTGACAGGTACTGTCTACCATTATAACTGACAGGTACTGTCCACCATTGTAACTAACAGGTACTATCCACCACTGTAACTAACAGGTACTGTCCACCATTGTAACTAACAGGTACTGTCCGCCACTGTAACTAACAGGTACTGTCCACCACTGTAACTAACAG
>JACXGM010041633.1:0-10003 GCA_016801145.1 Umbra pygmaea
ACCGGTTCAGAGGTTGCACAAGAAGCCACAACTATCTATAGGTTATAGTTCAATAGTTTACACGATGATACAGGAAAACACACACACACACGTTGTTATTGAAAATAAATATGTTGTCAGCCACATCTATAAAGTGTCTTTTTTTGGGGGGGGCGGTATTTTTGACCTCGGTATTTGTTAAATCCTGGTTACGGCCTTGGTGCATGGAAATTGTTTTGTGTAAATGTGTAATAGAGATGCAAACAAATAAATATGAAAGGCAAAAACAGACTATACACGGGACACAATAAAAACATGTCTGACCTCAGCTACGCCATCTTGGGGCGGATCAGACCTAGGTTAAGGTTAGGGTAAAGTGAGATTAGGTTAGGGTAAAGTTATGGTAAAATGACTTTTTTTACGTATGTAATAGTGTGAGGCTTTACGTTTCCCTTACTCTGGAAATGTACATGTGCACACGTCTCTTTTTTTTTTTTACAATTTTTTACATACCACCATTAGAACAGCCTGGAATATGTACTGTCATGGTCTCCCTTATTGGAGGACTGACATTTGTAGGTGTATTTAGTTGAGGTCCATTGTATTTATGCATTCAAGTTTCCCCCCTGTATGTTTTGTTTCTTCCCATGTGCCTTGTTTAAGTTTTTGTTCCTTCTTCAGCATAGGTCACATGTCTTTCATTTTTTCAATCCCTGTTCTTGATTATGTTCCCAGCTGCTTGCTGTTATCAAGTTCTATTTAATTTTGATGATTTGTTCAGGTAGCTATTGGTGATTGTGGATACTATTCCCTGTCTTTCGTGTGTGTACTGGTTTTTTGTATTGTGCCCATGTCGCAGTATTTATTTTTATGTAATGTATTTGTAAAATAAAATGTTTGTTTTTCAACATGAATTCCTCGCAACTGTCTCATGCCCCTTTCAACACCACAGAAAGCATTAGCTTCAGCTACGGTAGCGCTGTAAGCTGTGACATGTACAAAAACATAAATACCTAAAATGTTTGATGTACACACACACCTTACTAAAATGTACTGGACACCATGTTGCTTTTCATTACACAAATAATCCACAATTATTTCATTCTCCAATGACATCACCCTCTATAGCACACTCATTTAACCCACCTCTCTTTACTGTCTCTGTTTCTCTTTGTGTCTCTCTATCTCACACATGCAGACACAACACATTCCACCCAGAGGTGTCTTGCATGGTTCGGGTGTAAGCCTCTAGAAGGGCTAATATACAGAACACATAAGCCATCCTAGAATGATTAGTATGACATCATACAGTAAATACACCTCGCCATACCCCAATATGTCTCTCATTAGCATTCACCAGGTATTTCAGATAGTGTAGAGGTATTACATTGTTATTAGAGTATCTCATTATGGGTGATCAACTCTGAGATCAAAATTCTAATTGCGTTAACACATTGTGTACAGTATTAGTGTTAAAAAGCATCTACATTAGTCAATTTTTCTCATTAATGTGTAAGCAGGCAAAGAACCTTTTTGATCTCATGAGATTTGTGTTCAACTGTAGGTCACAACAATTGTGCAATCATAAAACAAAACATGGAAACAAAAAACATTGTGAAATTACCCCCGTTCAAAAGTCTGCATACCCTCAGTTCTCAATACGGTGTATTGCCTCCTAAGACAGTTGTGCAGTTGTTTGTGATAGTTGTCTATGAGGCCCCAATTTCTCTCCAGTGGGTTGTTCCATAAAGGCCGCTCAGAAAAGCGGAGATTAAAGTCCAAAACGTGATTTGAATAAACCGAACTAATCAGCTGCGCTCAAATTGGTTCCATAACGGTAAGTTGAAGATTTTGTGATCTCACTAATTCAAATCAGGTTCAAATAGTCTACATAATTGCCCGTGCACGCCATTCTTAAGAAGCCCTGATGGTGGAGCATGGATTCATCAATTCACCGTGGCAAATAGGGGGAAAGAAAGAGCAGCGATGTTCATGGCGACTAAGCAGCATTGTCTTCTCGAGTCTTATGATGAAGTGAAACATTTAATCAACAAAAAATATAATACCGCAGCAATCAACAAAATGAGAGAGAAAGGCTGGCAGGAAATTGCTGATCGTCTCAATGCGTAAGAAGAAACTAATTTGAATTGTACAGTACTATAATATATTAAAGTCTGAATAAATATTTGTGACAATACATTGACGTGTGTGTGTGTGTGTGTGTGTGTGTGTGTGTGTGTGTGTGTGTGTGTGTGTGTGAATAATGACAAACCTTTACAGCAGCAACTTGAGTGAAGATAAAAGAACATGGCAGCAGGGGAAAATCAAATATAAAAACATTGTTCAGAGTAGTATTTGGACTATAGTTACCAAAGCATAGCCAGCTTAAAAGTTCGAACTGTCCAGTCTCAAGATGTTCATAAATTGCAGATGCCAAAAAGAAGACTGAGGTTGCTGGCACCGGGGGAGGGCCACCAACAGCCAACTTCACTCCGAGAGAGGAGCTGGCGTTGGACTTAAACAAAGGGAGGCCAGTTATTTAAGGCATAGTGAACTTAACATGGTTTATACCGTATTAACCAAAATAATTATTGGCATAACTGTCTAACCCTGCCTGTTTCATTGTCCTCAAAAATAGCTTTAGTGCCCCATCCTTGGTTGCCTCTCTCTCCTCAGACAGGCAGTGTTATGTAGCACAACACATGCAACTACAATGTCACATGCCCTTTGTGGAGTCACTCTGAGGAAATTTAGGCACTGGAACTTTGACTTGATGAGCCCAAATGCCATCTCTATACAAGCTCTTGTCCATACATGGGCAATATTTTAGTTGTGCTGTGCCTCAGTCTGGGTCTCCTGATACGGAGTGAGGAGATAAGGCAGGCATGCATATCCCTTGTCTCCAAGCAAAACTCCTGTAAATTCACCTGTAGATATTTTTTAAACATTGAATTCGGTGTAGGCATTTTAAAGCTGTAGTTTTGGCCATATGTTAAGTAACTAACTTACCTTGTGCCAGTTGGTTTGAAAGAGAAGAGGCCCAAAAGATCCTGGAATCATGCACTGAGCCAGGCCATTTTGCCTCCACATTTATGATGATACAGTCTGCATCACAGATCATCTAAAAATCATTGAAATTGTAGGTCACTACACTGGACTGGCATTTGTAATGAACAGAACACTGGTGCCTAGCATTTTGTACAGAACAATCAGTTCTGCAGTGGTAGCCTAAAATGTAATCTACTGTAAGTGGGACTGTACCTGTACATTGATGCTGTGTGATTTCCTATTAATGAAGTCTGCTTCATGCAGACCAGATGGACACTTTTTTCGCACATGGGTGCAGTCCAGAGCACCGATAACATATGGGAAAGCTACAGAAGTTAAGAGCTTGTCTTTTAATTACCATGTCCAGCATTAACAGACAATAAATGTAAAATGTTCTATATGGTTATTATTTGAACTTACCAATGATTCCAAAAAATGCCTTTTTAATAGTACAAATAGCTCTGTGGCCAGGGAAGGTGATGAACACATTGCGTAATCTTTTCAAAGACAGGTACACAATTTGTACAGAGCGGCAAACAGATGCTGATATTCTCTGCATCTTCAACTGTGTACAGAAATGTTCCGCTGGCAAAGAAGCTGTTATGTATTGGCTATGTTATGTATTGGTGTTACGTCCCCCAGTCTAGGTGTAAAAATAATGTGTGCCTTGTGTTTTGGTTACTGTCTGTCTGCTATGCTTCTGCCTTGTTCTCTGTGTGTTTGTCTCTGTTCAGTTTGTGTTTCCACAGGTGGCCCTGGTTCTGCTGATCACATCACTTATCCCTGACTCCTCCCCTCCGTTATCCCATACACCTGGTTTCAGCAATCAACATCAATCCCATCATGCCCTTCCCCTCTATATAAAGTGCCATCTGTTTGCTCATTCCCTCTCTTTCTTGCAATTGATTCAGGTTTGGTTTGTGTGTGAGCTTGCTACACACTTGGTTTGTGTGTGAGCTTGCTGCTTATTTGGTTGGGTGTCAGCTCTGCAATTTAGTTAGTGTTTGGTGGCTTTGTGCCTTAGTCTGTTGTTAGAGTGATAGCTTTGTTTTAGAGAGAGTGGTAGGCCTATTGTGTGAGTGTGTTATTATTTGTGAATTGTGTTTCTTGCCAATTTGTAATTAAAACTGTTTCCCAGAGGGTGAGAGGAAGCACTTGGGGGAGTGTTAGGCAAGACGCCCTGGCCTTACACCACCCATAGGGATACTCACCTGTTAAACACACCAGGGTAGATCTGAGCGCCCATCCACTGTACTTTGGTTAGGGCACCTGGATTTTTGTATAATCATTATCTTCGTATAATTTCTTTGCTTTGGTTTTGCTCAGCCTCTCCTCCCAAACTTATTATTTAAATTACTGTGGCTAAATAAAAGCCTTACTTGAACGGTACCTGTTGTCTTTGTGTCCTTGCTCGCACCTATGACCACATGCCTCTTTTTGCTGACCTCAGGGTGTCCTGTGTAGTGGGTTTGACATCCCACTCCCCTCTTGGGGAGCAGCGTGAACGTAACAATTGGCAATCTGGTTTGTCCCTTGTGAGATACGTCATATCTTTCCCCACTATTCCCTTGAGTTCTTGTTATACATATTCTGGGGTTCTGATGAAATACACAACCCACATTAATAAGCTCATCAGTCTCACGTCTCATTATTACTGGTCAGGGGAAGAGAGACCTATTGCTTTCACGTCAAGGTCCTTGACCCAGACAGAAAGTAGGTATGCACGGATTGAGCGCGAAGCACTGTCAATTATATTTGAGGTGAAAAAATTCCATCAATATCTTTTTGGCAGAAAATTGACCTTATTGACTGACCATCGACCACTCGTCTCCATTTTTGGCCCCCACACTGACATACCGTCACTGGCAGCCAGTGGTATGCAGAGATGGGCTCTGTTGCTGTCTGCTCACCAGTATGACATAAAATATAGGAAAGCAGACCGGCACGGGAATGCAGATGGACTTTCCAGGCTGCCGATGCCCCTCACACACATAAAGCCAACACAAGATGAGATCTTCTACTTCAGGGAAGTGCCTGCTGCACCAGTGACCTCAACTCATGTGAAGAAGCACACCCGGGCTCATCCAGTCCTGTCTGAGGTCATAGATATTGTCACCTGTGGAAGGAGAGGATAAATGACACAGACCTTGAAGCCCTACCTGCTGAGAAGAAATGTCCAGCTTGGATGTTTATTATGGGGTTATCGTGTCATCATCCCACCGCCACTAAGAGAAAAGGTGCTAAGCGAGCTCCACTCAGGACATTGTGGAATGGTGCGAATGAAAGAGATTGCACGTAGCTATTTTACAGCATCTGGTATCAGAAGAGTAAGACGACCTCCTGATAGACTGACACTGTAGCCTAGGGACTAACCCCCAGCATGGGGCAGAATAAACCCCAGGGGTCAGTCCGGGAAATGAGGCAGTCTACCCTTTTTCCCTAGTTAGGCAAGTTCTATGTTGTTAAAACAAGTTTTGGGATCTTGATGTCAATTTGTTAGTATTCAAGATAAAAAGAATAGAATAACAACACTAATAGTAGAGACTGTGACAGTAAACTTTAGTTATTTGAAATAGAGATCTTTAAGGAAGTAGCCTATATGGAGAGTGAAATGTTTTACTTTTGTTTAATGACCATCAATAGTAAAGGGGGAGGGGATATGTTATGTATTGTCTATGTTATGTATTGGCAATCTGGTTTGTCCCTTGTGAGATTCTTCATGTCTTTTCCCACTATTCCCTTGAGTTCTTGTTATACATATTCTGGGGTTCTGACAAAATACACAACCCACATTAATAAGCTCATCAGTCTCACGTCTCCTTATTACTGGTTATACCCAAGTATATAACAGAAGCGAAGTGCAATACACACAGTTTGTGGCACTGTGAGCAATTTATTGCGCCGTGTGCTATTGCGATGTGTGGGCTCAGTAATCTACATACACATGCTATCCATTCCCTTGAGAATCTATACCGCTCATGCAGGTAGTTTTCAGAAAAACCCAACGGGTCTGCCCTGTGCCTAAAAGTACATTCGCTTTGAAATGCCCTGCATATGATTATCGCTCCCTCATCCACCACCTCATCAATGAAAGGACATGCCATAATTATGCGTCCAACACATATGAGTTGAGCTTCCTATTTCTAAACATTTGATTGATTAATTGCAAAAATCACACCAACTGAACAAATATAACTTCAGTTATTTGCCTTTGTTAGAATTTTTTTTAAATTACATTTATTGTTAAAGTGCATGTGCTGTGATTTTTGGACTAACAGTGGTTACATGAACTAAAATGCAGCATGCCAGAGAGTCCAATGTAATATCATTACTTTCCAAGCACAGGTCAGTGTTAATGGTATTCTGGTTAAGCATCAAGCTAGGCTTAGCCTGACACTTAGTCTGCCCTGGACCAGGTTAGCTTCCCAGCATAAGTTGCCAGGGTCACTGAGTTTGAACTATTTTAAGGTAGCTTTATGGAACAGAAATCACCGAAAATAAGTCTCACTAACCAATATAAGCCTGGCTTGTTTTCTGAATTTGTTTTACTGAACAACCCCCTGGTCATGCAAAGTCTTTGGTTAATAGCAGAACCACACATTGGAGATCTCTTCAGATTGGCCTAATGATTTTAAGGTCAGGAGACTGTGATGGCCACTCCAGAACCTTCACCTTTTTCTGCTGTAACCTATGGAAGGTCAACTTGGCCTTGTGCTTGGGGTCATTGTTGTGCTGGATTGTCCAAGATCGTCTCATGAGCAGCTTTCATGCAGAAGGTTCCCAATGTCTTTTGAGCTTACACCCCCTCAAAATATCAGTGAGCCACCACCACCATACTTCACAGTGGGGATGGTATTCATTTCACTATAGGCCTTGTTGAGCCCTCTCCAAACATAGCGCTTATAGACCATAAAGCTCTATTTTGGTCTCGTCACTCCAAATTAGTGTGCCAGAAGCTGTGAAGTGTATCAAGGTGTTGTCTGGCATATTGTAACCAAGCTTTTTGTGGCACTGGCAACTCGACCATGGTGCTCCTTTCTGGTCAAGTATCATCATAATGTGCTCCTTGAAACAACCACACAGTCTTTTTCCAGAGCAGCTTACATTTCTCGTGAGGTTACCTGTGAGTTTTTCTTTGTATCCCGGACAATTCTTCTGGCAGGTTTGGCTGAAACCTTTCTTGGTCTACCTGACCTTGGCTTGGTATCAATAGATCCTTGTACCTTCCAATTCTTAATGAGTGATTGAACAGTAATGACTGGTATTTGCAGGCTTTGGATAACTTTGAAAAATGCAATTCCAGTACTTTCTTACGATGTCGTTTGACAGTTATTTTCTGCTTCCCATGGCTCATTATCTAGCCTGCTCAGTGTATCCACATTAGAGCAAACAAACTCATTGAATATTTATACACAGACAGTAATTGCACTTTAAAATGCCACAGGGAATCTAACCTTTAATTGCATTCAAGGGTATTTAAACCTTTGATTAGGGCCATTTGGGTGATTTCTGTTATCAGTATGGTTTACAAAGAAGACAAACAACTGTGTGATAATTCATGGCTTCATATGATCACTTACCTTACATAACAGTCAGCTTTTTTGCATGGAGTCCTATTGTCAAAATCAATTCCAAAATTTCACAAGTTCTGGCAGGGTAGGCAAACTTATGAGCACAACAGTATATTTTGTAGGCAGTAACTACACATCCACTTGGAGTCAGTGACGCTTTTTTTCTGAGCAACTTACAGTATGTACAGATACGTTCCACCCAAAGCAACTTAGGATAAAGTGCTTTGCTCAACGACACAATGACTTTTAGCACAGTGGGGAACTGAACCGGCAACCTTTTCATTACAAGTCTAACTCCTTAAACAGTGAGCCATCTGACATCTGAATGGCCATTTTTAAAGCTCTGCCACTACAACTGAAGAACACACCAAAATTCAACAAAGCATTGAAATTAGAGCAGCTAGATACAGGGAATGAGAAGAAGAGTTCAGACTGTCATGCAGAGAGATCTATTTTTCTTTCATCTCAGTAATAGACAATACTAATAAAAGAACATTTATATTTACTGGTCTCTCCCTCTCTCCAGCATGGCTACATGGTGACCCCAGGAAGGTGATCTTCCCTACAGACAGCTACGGACAATTCTGTGGGCAGAAGGGCACCCCCAATGCGTGAGTGCTCTAATTTGTAAATAATGAGTGATTAGCAAGCCAGGAATACCTCAATATGGCTAAGTAATTAGAGGTGTAATCCCTAGCCTTTTGAGATCATGCTAGTTCCATTCTACATTATTTGCTGGTATTATTGTAAACATATTGCCAATGAACACACCTGCAGAAGCTATGCACACTTATTGTTGTTGATGGAATCAAACCCATGGAATCAAAAGTCCAATGCTGTCTCTACTCACGGTTGAATAACCCTTTGTAATGTAATTGTAAAGTGTGTTTGACAGAAAGTAACCCTGCTAATGATTAAAGTTGTTCTTTAGTGAGAGCTGTGGAGCGGTGATAAGGCTGATTGTGGAACTGTGTTATATGTGAGATAGGGAGTGGTGTGTTTACTCCCAGATGGCTAGGCCCCTCAGATCTCTGCAGTTCATAATTAGCACTGTGTTTTCCTAGGCTTATGGGATTATGATGGAGTTTAGTCTGGAACACATGTTGAAGAGATCCGTGTGGCTATACCACTATCACCCTAACACAAGTTATATCAGCATATGAGAGAATATCATACTGAAATTCACCAAGACACATAAAAATTAAAACAAATGGACTCGAAAAGGTAGTTGGCTATTATAGCATTGTTGTGTTAGATAATTCACTTTGTTTTTTTGTCTGAATCTGTAGCTACTCAGTACTCTACAGCCATCTGGTGGTAGAATTGTTTCAGCACTCAAGTGTGTTGCTTAATATGTATTTTTATATCTCCAGAAAAAAATCTATATTGTTCTTCTTCAACATCTTGAAATGTGCCAGCCCAGCTGTTCTTATTAACCTACAGTGCCCGACCACTCAGGTATTCACAACACATTGGTCCTGTAATGTAAGATTTGTACAATAAGATTAATGGAGTATTTAAGTCTACATTCTGTTTGTGGGTGTTTCTTCAACTACAGGCACTTTTGACCTTGTGAACTTGAGGGGGAAAAAGTGTTCAAATCAAATCGGTCACAGTCAAACAGGTTAATATAACTAGTCTAGTTTGATGATTCATAAGAGAACGCACTAACATTACAAGACAAATTGGTGTTATTTGACATATTTTCCAACCCGCACTGAACAAATGTAATTTCCATCACATGTAAATATTTGATTATTATTTAAAAATGTTATGATATACATCATTTCTTAACAGTGCACGACCACTTTCACACATAGTTTTACCAGTTTATACCTACAGGTCCTTCTCAAGAAATTAGCATATTGTGATAAAGTTCATTATTTTCCATAATGTAATGATAAAAATTAAACTTTCATATATTTTAGATTCATTGCACACCAACTGAAATATTTCAGGTCATTTATTGTTTTAATACTGATGATTTTGGCATACAGCTCATGAAAACCCAAAATTTCTCAAAGCATTAGCATATTTCATCTGACCAATAAAAGAAGTGTTTGTAATACAAAAAAAAGTCAACCTTCAAATAATTATGTTCAGTTATGCACTCAATACTTGGTCAGGAATCCTTTTGCAGAAATGACAGCTTCAATGCGGCGTGGCATGGAGGCAATCAGCCTGTGGCACTGCTGAGGTGTGATGGAGGCCCAGGATGCTTCGATAGCGGCCTTAAGCTCATCCAGAGTGTTGGGTCTTGCATCTCTCAACTTCCTCTTCACAATATCCCACAGACTCTCTATGGGGTTCAGGTCAGGAGAGTTGGCAGGCCAATTGAGCACAGTAATACCATGGTCAGTAAACCATTTACCAGTGGTTTTGGCACTGTGAGCAGGTGCCAGGTC
>JACXGM010041634.1:0-10791 GCA_016801145.1 Umbra pygmaea
AAACAAAAATGTGATCATACATTTTGTGTATATCATACTCCATCTTCTAATAATATTTTATCTTATATATTCTTATCCTTTCATAGGCAAGATGTAAACAGTTCAAGAGTTTGGTGACATTTGTGAGAGAGAGGGCTCTCAATGAAATGGATCAAGTCAAACGGCAGGTTTAGCCTCAGCTCAGTCCAGACCTACAGCCTAAGGCATTGTCGTCCCTGAGATTTAACCACTGGGAGTTAAGACCTCTGGCCAAAGACACAAAATAAATTGTGTTCCAGTCAAGTTCCAGATGTCATTTACCCACCTGGACAGGCTGAAGCATGCATCAGGGTCAGACTTATCTTTTAGTACTGGAGTCACCATTACATCTGGTATGACAGACTACACACTTCAGTGCAAAGTAATAAGGGTACTTTATAAAGTCTGGAGAGCCTTTCTTTTTTGTGTTGAAGGGGAAATCTATTCTTGGGACATGTTTGTTTCTACTGTTTCAACAGCAATGCATCATTTATTAATAACATTCTTAAATTGAATCATTTAAAGGTTGACAGTGTTTGGATGCTTTCAACAGTTTCTTCGTCCGAATTCTGCAACTGAATTCACAGGCGTCCGATCTGATCACAAGAAGTCACTGGATAGCAACCTGGTAGGATAATGACTTACCTAACCCAAATCCCGGCAGCACCATGCCAATTTTGCGCTGCCTCGTGTTGTAGGCCCGAGGAAAGAACCCGTGGTCAGGCTTGAATCCATGTTGTAGACTGTCCTGCAATGCAGCGACTTAGCCCACCATGCCATGCGGACACATAACTATTAAATGATATTATAAATGTTCACTTTTGTGATTGGAACTAACTATAAAACGACCATGTTTATTGTTATTGAGGTGTGGTTTGATTATTCATAAATCAATTTCAAAATGAGAACTAAATATGGAAGCCAAAAATACAGGACCTCAATGGATCAGCTACAAAACTTATTTTTTTACATTATTGGTTGGGATTTGCAGGGGTATCGATTTTATACAGACGAACCAAAGCAAGTATCAGTATCAAAGTATAAATATTGGTTATCGGAACAACCCTACAACAAATAGCACCTTTAACAAATAAACAATAGCCTTTCTTTGAAACGTGTGTGTGTGGAAACACGAGCATCCAGGACATTTATTTTACCAATGCAGCTAAGATTTTCTTTTAAATGTATTTCAATAAAAAAATTATGTTAAACATAAGAGTTGTGAGGCAATGCATGACACATTTGTAAGCCTATTGGATGCTATATCCGAATTACACCATAAAACACAAAAAAATGAGGATAGATTGTAATGTTTCTTAATGACATTTAGTCCTTGTAACAAGTAATATGGTATTTTGCTCAACTAAAGATAAAGAACTCTATTTATGTTGCAACCCTGCCACTAAGACCAAGTGGTTACCATGGTAACAAACCAAAGTAGCTGTATGTGAGACCAAAGAAGATCTTCTAGACCAGCAAGCGTGTGAACAAAAAATATATAAGTATCCAAAAAATAATCAATGGAGATTTTGGGTAAAACATATTGCACAATGAATTATTTAGCTAATGCTCTGCTACGGTAGGCACATTCTGTTGTTGCCGATGTACATGTGTGTGTTGTAGCCAAGGTTGGGTAGTTTATTAAATGTAATCCGTTACAGTTACTAGTAACACAGTTGTGACCAGTAACTGTTCAATTACCCAAACTCAATAACATATTTTTACTTTCCATTACTTTAAGCTTACTTTAAAAAGTTGAATGGCATAGCAGGATGTTTGTTTCCATAAAAAAACTAAAGATGGTGGATGAGGTGGGCTTCCCCCAATTACTATGTAAAGCATTTTGGGTAATTGAAAAGCGCTACTAAAATATAATGATCATATTATATCATCATCATCATTATTATAATAACATGGTTTAAGACTACACAGAAAAAACTAATTCTGTGGCCCCCCAAAAAATTGTTGAGGACATACACTAGCACTACACAATAAATTGATTGGTCACCCCAATTTATGACAATTTGGGCATTATAAGTGCACTAACGGCAAGTGGTAGTGTACCAAAAGAAAAAAATTATATCGAAGGTAGAGTTATCATCGGGCCTGAAAACTAAGCCTGGACTGGCCCAAAGCAGAAATTAAATAAGCCCGCCTATTGCGTTGCTAAACACTGCGTTCCAAATTATTATTTAAATTGGAATTAAGTCTCATAAATATTAAATATTTTGTTTTTCAATCAAACTCATGGATGGTATTGTGTCTCTGGGCTCTTTGGATCACTGAAATCTATCTCAGACACCTGTGATTAGTTTGCCAGATGAGCCCAATTAAAAGAAAACTACTTAATAAGGATGTTATTATTAACATTATTAAGCAGGCCACAGGTTTCAAGCAATATGGGAAAGAAAAATGATCTCTTTGCTGCAGAAAATCATCAAATAGTGCAATGCCTTAGACAAAGTATGAAAACATTATATATTTCACAAAAACGTATGCGTGATCATCGTACTGTGAAGAGATTTGTGGCTGATTCAGAGCAGACGGCTTTGTGCAGGTAAAGGCATAATGAGGAAGGTTACTGCAAGACAAATTAATCGGATTAAGAGAGCAGCTGTTAAAATGCCATTACAAATAAAAAAACTGGTATTTGAACCTGCTAGTGCCTCTGGAGTCACACAAACCTCAAGTTGTAGGATCCTTTAGAGGCTTGCAGTTGTGCATAAACCTACTATCGGCCACCCCTAACCAATGCTCACAAGCAGAAACTGTTGCAGTGGGCCCAGAAATACATGAAGACTAACTTTCAAACAGTCTTGTTTATTGATTAGTACCCTGGATGGTCCAGATGGATGGAGTAGTGGATGTTTGGCGGATGGCTGCCATGTCCCAATGAGGCTGCAACGTCAGCAAAGAGGTGGCGGATTCATGTTTTGGGCTGGAATTATGGGGAGAAAGCTTGTAGGCCCATTTATGGTCCCTGAATGTGAAAATGATCATGGCAAATTATATAGCTTCTGACTGACCACTTTCTTCCATGGTACAGAAAGAAGAACCATGCCTTCTGTAGTAAAATCTTCTTCATGCATGACAATGCACCACCTCATGCTGCAAAGAATACCTCTGTGTCATTGGCTGCTATGGGCGTAAAAGGAGAGATACTCATGGTGTGGCCCCCATCCTCCCCTGACCTCAACCCTATTGAGAACCTTTGGAGCATCCTTAAGCAAAAGATATTTGAGGGTGAGAGGCAGTTCACATCAAAACAGCAGCTCTGGGAGGTTATTCTGACATCCTGCAAAGTCAAGCAGAAACTCCATAAACTCACAAGTTCAATGGATGCAAGAATTGTGAAGGTGATATCAAAGAAGGGCTCCTATGTTAACATGCAAAGATGTGTTTGATTGAAATAGCTTTTGATTTAAGTAAATATGCTGCATTTCCTAATACTGCAAATTTAACAAATGACAATTTTCAGTTCTTTACAACCTATAAAATGTTTTGAAACTCTGTTGTGCATAATAATTTGGAACAGTGCCTTTTGAGTTTTTTATTTTTAAAATAAATTCAATTTTCATTGGGTGGTTTGTTCAATGAAATTTGACTTACACCCTAACGGTTGGTGACTTGAAAATTGCATTGACTATTTAAGAAAATCAGTGTAAAATAATATCAGTGTAACATAATTTGTAACGCGTTGTAGCTACAGTTTGCACATAAACAGTTGAGTATTTAATGGTGTGAAAAGCAAGACATTATACACACCTTGCAATAAAGGTGAGAAAATTATGAAAATAAATGTCTAATTAATGTTTAGTATGTTTCATTTTATTATTATGTTCAGAAATAATACAGATCCTGCTTATTTTAAGTTTGACCTGAACTGTAGCATATAGACTTCTCCAGTCATCTAAAAAAAGCTGTTAATTTTTGTCATTGGAAAAACCAACTCATGGGTTTATATTTGGTTTCTCCTCTTCCAAACAGCCAAAAACATTTAGGTAAATATCGAATTCTATTACACCAGCATTGAATCATGTGAACATATTCACTAATTAAATTAAAAGAGTTAAATATTAACATAAAATGAAAGACAAATAAACTATAACAAAATTCAATCAAAATTATACTATTTACAACATAATCTGCATTTAGAGGTTTTATTTTTTCCATGAAACATTGCTAATTGTTTAACTGAAAAAGAGTGTTGTTTCGCCACATTCTTAGGACAGAAAATAATTTGCTTCAAAAAATGTTAACAGTTGCAAAGACTTGTAGCTACTTTTAAGACAAGCTGCAACAATGTTGTATAACGTGTGTGCGTTTGCAAGCAGCATAATCGCTGCAGAAAAGACTAATTGATGCACGTGCGGAGCAGCCGTGGTCGGTGGATCTTAATTGGGGAGGACGGGCTCGTATTACGCTCGGGACCGGAGTGAATGGAATGGTGCGCAACGCACAAAACCCATTGTTTTTTTGTTTTGCACACTGGGTTTTGCGCATTCCATTCACTCCGGTCCCGAGCGTAATACGAGCCCGTTCTCCCCAATTAAGATCCACCGACCGCGGCTGGTGCGGAGTGAAGGCTGGCCCGTGTGGTCAAGTCCAACAGACAAGCTACTGTAGCTCAAATTGCAGAAAAAGTACATGCTGATTCTGACAGAAAGGTGTCAGAACACATTGCACAGTTTGTTGTGTATGGGGTCCTTATTTGGTGGCAAAAGGAGGACGTACACAATATTAGGCAGGTGGTCATAATGTTATGGCTGATCGGTGTATGTACACATTTTTATTTATTGTTTGACACATTTTCATAATATACCACCAAAAACTGCATTTTGGGAACCATAAACCAATTATGTAATTCACTTATCATGGCAACCAGATGACAGAAATAATTTACATAGCTATTTATTATAACTGAAGCTGTTATACAGAACACATTAGATTATTTATACATTTTTCAATAAACAATCGACTACACCAAATGTAAAATTATCTAAAACTAAAATCTTTTGAAAATGATCTGTACTCCGATTACAATTCTTGCCAGTAACGAAGCAGATTACAGTAAAATAAAAATAAATATATAGTAATCCGTTACTCCACGTGTATAACCTTAGCTATTGTCTCTGTGTTTCTAACTTTTGAAATAGCTCCTTTTTCTAGAAAAAATACAGCACCAAAATTCATTAATGTCAGTGAGGCTACAGTGTGGTGCATGCGTTTGTAACCTATATGAACATGCCATTTAGGGTGATCGAAGGAATAAGATCTGACTTACCAAAAACTTGGAATGCCCATTACTAATTGCAATATAGCTATAGTTGTTTGAAAAGCTTTCTTTCAGAAAAATGCTTTGGGTTTGTTAACTGAAATTTGCCATCAATTGCAGGCTTTTAAAATGTAAAAACACCACCTTTACAGCAGCTGTTATCTAAATCTGTTATTTGTGGGTCACCACCAATGGGTCACCTTGCCTGCTTAGGTACCAGCTTTTTTACTTCTCTTTCACATTATTACCGTACTACTGCGTGATCATGCATCAAAGTGCTGCAAAAGGGTTGTTTTGAGAGTACCTCTCGCAGCAGTCGACTGTAGTTACGCACTAGACAGTGGTATTTTTGACACTTGATCTCTAAACAATAAAACCTAATCAAAAGATGATATGAGCTTTTAGATTCACTATTATTCACTTTGCCACAAAATAATTAAGCAGTCTCACATGCTGGAGGCAGTGGAATAGAATTCTAGACTTGAAAGGATTTGCAAATAGAAAGCAAAATATTATTTTATTATTAAAAGCAACTAGAGGCAATCTCATTCTAGGAGTAGCATTACCTAGTGGATGATCGGCATAGTCAGGTCTTTGGATGTCACTGGGGACAGGCCTCATGGGACTCTATATAGGGAACCAATAACAGGAGAGACTGATTACAAAAAGCTCACTAAAGGAATGAACAAGGCACGAGTTCAGGCAAAACAACATAGCACTCATAATACATTAGTCCTATGTACAAATGTAAAAGAAAGGTTTACTTACAAGTGGATAATGAGGGCGTAGTTTGCCTGTATAACGGTAGCCAGGCCATGGGTCTGTGTTGGTGTCGTTCTCCAAACTGTTTTGTGGCTCATGTTGGTTCTTATCTTCCTCTGAAAATAATTTATGTAATATTAACTAAAATATGAAGTATTCTACTTACGAATATTTGCGGCGATTCGAAAAAACTAAATATTTAATTGAAAAATTAAAATGTGAAAGTGATAAATACTTTTATTTAGGGCATTGTAAAAATCTGTTCTTTTAACAGAATATTGGAAGGCAGTAGGCCTGTGATTTTGTTAAGGATACCTACTTGCTTTTTTGTGCAACTGCTTGTGAGTTGCCCAGCTCCCTTTGAAGCAATCCTGACACAGAGAGAAGAGACATTACATTTTAGTCATTTACCGACTACAAGTCTGACACCCTAACCTCTAAGAAACTGTAAATCAGGCAGAATCTACAGAATGATTTGTGCATCCCTGCTCAATATTTAAATGCAGAATTAAAGAAACCTAAAAGATCAGAATTTCACTCATACTGCATAGACCCATTTACATTTTCATCATGAAAAGTGGTGATTAAAGTGTCAGAAACCTCACTGTTAACATGGAGTAAATATTGGTGGTGGATGAGGTGGGCTTTCCCCCTCACTGTGTAAAGCGCTTTGGTTTCTTGAAAAGCGTTATATAAGCTGAACAAATTAATAAATTAGTGAATAATTTCACATTCAATTTTGCAATCAGGTGACATGTAAAACATTGCTATGTCATCAGATCTTTGCATACTTCAAAAGTAACAAGCCAGCAAGGTAAACAAAGGCAAAAATACAAGCTAATGTAGATAAAGTTGAAGGAATAAACTTTGAAAGAATAGTCACATTCAGATGCTCTGAGCAGTTACAGTGATTGACATTAGGGGATGTCCACTTGTACGGAAAAAGTATGAAAAGAAAGAGAGAGAAGTATACCATGTTACTCAAAGTAAGTATAGAATAATTTAATGTTTGTGAAACACATTGGCTAGTAAAAAAAAATAAAGTGGTAGATTAATTTTAATCTAAGTGCTACAGTGGCTGTTTGACCAAAACGTTAGAGGCCCTGTTGTATAATTATGTGATGGCACTTTTATAAGTTTTGAAAGTAATTAAATATGCTATTTCTGCTTATTGTCCTTAATTCCTTGGCAGGTACTCTTGGTGCACTCAGAAACATTCCTCACACAAGGAATAAAATATATTTTTCATTTGTCCCAAAATGGGGACCTGGGTTTCAGCTGACACAGGAAGAGATTCAGCCTGTTCCCCAGAATTGCAGATATGCAAGTTAATCACAATACTTGGAACTTCTGCTTCGGACAAATCATTATATAATATTGGACAAAAGAAAAAAAACTGTCTATTGTCCAAAGGACAAGTGGACAAAAAAGGTTAATGTCAACACCTGAGTTACATTCAGTAGTGGAAAGTTTCACACTGCCACAGCCACACATGCTGAATCAGCTAGTTAGTTGTAAGGAAGACAGACGGGAAGATAATACAAAACTTGTAGACCTCTTTTTGCACTGACAGGGTAAAATGTGAAAAAACTTTGGGTATGTTTAGACTCTCTCAATTTTAAAAGGACTGGTTCCGGTAGAAAATCTGTCACACCCAAAACATCCAATAAAACGACTTTGTATGAATATGTTGTGAAATCCAATATAAAATCTTAATAAATAAGAATAAAATTGGCGAGCTCCAAATCAAGAACGAAACTGCTAAAAATAATGTTATGGGGGTGTGGTAAATGTACATAGCAAGGTGGCCTATTGGTTAGGGCATCTAACTGGTATGCAAAAGGAACCTTGTCCTTTCCCTAACCATCAAGTTCAAAGGTCTTTCTGTCTGTGGCCCTAACCCTCCAACATTCCCCCCAGGTAGTTTACACAATAACGGTAAAATATATAATATTCAAATTCATACGAGTTTAAACATTTAAACCCGTCAAATTCAATAATTTGTCTATTAAGTCAAATACAGCAAATTTACATATTAGTCATAGTCAGACGCTTTTACCTAGAGCGACTTAAAGTAAGTTAATCGACACCCCCTTGGTGCAATTTAGGGTTATGTGCCTTGCTCGAGGACAACAAAATGTGGTTCAGTCGGCAATCAAACCGGCAACCTTCTATATGTCTGACTCACTAACCAGAGCCACCCGAACCCCACGTGTTGTAAGTTAACCTTTGTTTCAGAAAAACAATTGTTGTTTGTTTACAATGGATTTTTAAACCATGTACAAACTGGATTCTTAAACCAGCCAGGTACAAACTTGCTAGCATTTACAGCTAGATGAAATCGTGAAACCAATTGTGGCGTGAATTCATAAGAACAAGTTTTATTTAGCAATTATACCACGTATGTTATTAATTTAATTCTACACACTAGTCAGGACAAAGACAGATACAATATTTTCATGAGTACCTATACATAAAGAAATTATATGTTGCCGGCTCTCACTACAGACAGTACCTGAGCTACCTAAATGTAGCTAGCCAGTCGTTCATTCATTAGTGTCATGGCCAAGTTAGGCTAACTAGAACTAGTATAGTAAGTTAGTTAATATCCCAAAAATCTATAAATAAATAAACACGTTCAACGAACATTTGATCAGGAGGAGGATAATTAACTTAACTTCCAAAGTAAAGTCCCAGTTAACATGAATGTGTTTCTTAACCTTAATATTAGTTACGGTTTCACGCAGAAACTGACATGATAGCCAGCTAGCTAGTTAGCTCGCTTCACATGCTAGCAGCTAGACTAATTAAAGCCAATGGTTAAGGAACTCAATCAGGGCTAAGTCAACGCTAGCTAGCTACCTCGTGATGTATAAACGGGGCCGCTGTGTAGCAGACCATACCCTCTCAGACTAAATCAATCACACAACCAATGCTACCTGAGAGCAGAAGTATGAGCCTTGGATCCCGAGCTTGATACAGGTTGGACATTGAAGTTTGGCCTCGATGCTACAGCCTTCTGTTTCGCATTCCCTAGCCTCAATAGCCGCCATGCCTGCAATCTAGAGGGATGCGCTCAGAGCAGACTGGGGGAATGAGAGGGGACTGTATGTCGGGCCGTCAGCTGTAAAGGAGAGAGCCTCGCAAGGTGCCTGTGTGCAGTGCACATGACACATTATATATTTAACATACATTCATAGTACACTAGTTGTGACCTTGCTGGTTATAGTGAAATAAATTTGCATTTCTGTGTGTTTACAGAAAATATGAGCTGTGTGCAAATTAATATAATTTGTTATATTTACTGAACAACTTGTTTCGCTTCTTTCACGATTATCAGTTAATTCATTCACAATAACGCAAAGCAAAGCAAAATATCAATACTTTTAAGTGTTTCAATCAACTATTTTTACGCATGCCCAAAGAGGACCTGTCACGTTGGATGGTCTGTCCAATGAATTTCAACGTTCTGTACGGAAAATCATAAGATGGCGACCGCGGAGCCGGTGAGTAGTTTTAAAGACCAAAATATTTCACAATTTGTTTATTGGAATCCGTTTTCCAAGAAGCATTTATATTGCAAAGAAACTATTAATAACATGATTACAATCAGATAGCATAAAATGCATGTTTATGTGGTCATATTTTCTCATATTTCGGGCTTTGCAAAAACTTTCTTTGCCACGACCCAGTGCCAAGACCGTGACAGCAATCACTGATGTTCGTTCTAACAGCTGTTGAATGTCCTAGGTTGAAAATATGTGTGCACATTCAATTACGAAATCTATTTATTTTGTCCAATAATACTTTTTTAATCAAAGTAATTCGTTTTTTTTCCAGACGGGGTCACTCTGATCTGCTTATTGGCTTCACTCAGCGTAGTGGGTGCCCCAAACCTAGGCTGATATTTTTTTTCGGGAGGTGACTAATGTTTAGTGGCCCCACCTAGACCAGAAAATATACCAGTGAGATGTCCGATACTGGGTCACCATATCCGTGGGATGGGATTGGCAATACTAGGGTCGACATACAATACATCTCAGGGCCCCAACAATATTAAAGCATTTAATGAATATTCAATCATGTTTGATCAGTGTCTTGTACATACATCTCCCAACTAGGTGTGCACAATATATTGACTCAATATCATTATCTCAATATCACATTGTGCAAAATTATATTGAAAATTTCCAGGAAAGTATGCAATATTCAGTTTTTTTTTCAGTTGGCTGTGTTTGATTCAGAGCCCGCTTGAAACCGCTATATAATAAGAATGATACATTGGCCAGTTCCCCTGGGCAATGACATTGCCCAGGGGAATGACAGTTCCCCATCCAACCACATGTCGCCCAAGCCGCCAATTCTTTTCGCACTACTCATCCAACATGGGAGCCTTAAGTCGGATCATGCACAAGATGTTTGGGTTCACCGACTATACTTTAATATATTTCATTGAATTTACAGGCGCCTGATCTGAACACAAGGATGACAGAATAGATAACCTGACTTATCTAACCCAAATACCCGCCAACATTATGAACTTGTTTTCTGATATGTTATGAATCTATTTTGATGCTTTTCCCTATAACATTTATGTTTCTAGATATGTAAAAAAATATTGGAATTAATATTGATTTTGCAATATTCATGATCAATATTGCAATATCACATTTTGTCAAAACAAAGTGGAACCGGTGTGCTGCTGGTATCACTTGTATCCCCTGGTGCTCTTGGAA
>JACXGM010041635.1:0-10120 GCA_016801145.1 Umbra pygmaea
CAAGTTACATACTCAACATTTGGAACATCACCCACTTTCAATTTAAAGTTCAAACCTGAATTGGTTTGTTGTTCTTCTACAAGTTACATACTCAACATGTGGAACATCACCCACTTTCAATTTAAAGTTCAATCCTGAATTGGTTTGTTGTTCTTCTACAAGTTACATACTCAACATGTGGAACATCACCCACTTTCAATTTAAAGTTCAATCCTGAATTGGTTTGTCGTTCTTCTACAAGTTACATACTCAACATGTGGATAATCACCCACTTTCAATTTAAAGTTCAACCCTGAATTGGTTTGTCGTTCTTCTACAAGTTACATACTCAACATGTGGAACATCACCCACTTTCAATTTAAAGTTCAATCCTGAATTGGTTTGTTGTTCTTCTACAAGTTACATACTCAACATGTGGATAATCACCCACTTTCAATTTAAAGTTCAATCCTGAATTGGTTTGTTGTTCTTCTCCAAGTTACATACTCAACATGTGGAACATCGCCCACTTTCAATTTAAAGTTCAACCTGAATTGGTTTGTTGTTCTTCTCCAAGTTACATACTCAACATGTGGAACATCACCCACTTTCAATTTAAAGTTCAATCCTGATTTGGTTTGTTGTTTTTCTACAAGTAACATACTCAACATGTGGAACATCACCCACTTTCAATTTAAAGTTCAATCCTGAATTGGTTTGTTGTTCTTCTACAAGGGATCCTTGCCCATGCCCACGCTGCCAAAAAACACATAAAGGAACATCCTGCCAATCCTTGAAGTACACTAAGACTCTCCTAAAAAGCACAGATAATTGATTATGTTGGCATCTGCTCTCACAAGAAAACTCTCTGTACTCTTCACTGTGACATCACATAGGGGAAAACTGGCCCTAAATAAACACACAAACTCTCTGGTCCCATTCAGGTAAACGTCCTATCTACCAAAATATTCTGCTTAACATATGTTACTCCAATACTAGCTTGCACTTTTCCTACTGGTCACTCCTAAATCCAGCTGTATGCTTCCTTTGCTTCCGTGGCACTTGTCATTTTAATTCTCTGCTAAAAATGAAAACAAACTTTTTTGACAAAGTTATGCTAGCTGGATCATCGCCCTGACAACCACCAATGGACAACAGTGTCTGCCCATAACAGGCTGTTGGAGTAGACTTTTTTCAAGGTCTACCAGAGGACACTGTGTGGAGGTCTATTAAAGAAGAGGTCAAGTTGAATTAGCTTTTTTTACTCACTGAAAGGCCTCAGCTCAGCTGGGGATGGAAGTCAATGAGCATGATGATGATGACGATGAGGATGATAAGGAGAAAGCGGTTGCGGTTGTGAATTGTTACTATTTGTGTGGATTCTGAGATACTTTTGACATATTACCTGTATATTTCTTAACTCCCTTCTCTATCGCTAGGCTAATAGAAGTGCCCTGAGCAGGTGAGGAAGGTGGGTAGCAGGAGGGAAAAGGAGGGAAAGGAGGGAAGGTGATTGGAGGGTTACAGTCTCATGCAGCACTTGAGTCCAGATGAACAGAATGAATGTATAATGGAGAGGAGAAGACCATGGAGAGCCACAGGGCTTACAGAGAGTCTAAAAAGAGTGACAGCTAATCAGATACTAGGATATATCTCTCCAGAACACACACAGGCACACAGAAGAAGTGCTCTTGCATACACACATACATAGAAACACACACACACACTGACATGCTCTTCTAATTTTCCATTTATTGCATCGCTGGGGGGGGGGGCTTTTAAAGCATTTCCCAATCCTTAACCATTAGTTAAAGATGCAGTGTGGATCTTTCCTAATCTTATAAACCACTGTGGGATTTTCCAAATGTTGAGATGCACTGTGGGAATCTCCTAAATTCAATTCGCAGAATGTGGGATTTTCCAAATTTAAAGATGCACTGTGGGATTTTCCATATTTTACAACACACTCTCATGGCAATACGTAGGTAACTGTACGTAATGGATATTTTGCCAATAAAAGTAGTGCAGCGATTAAGCAGGTTACGGTGGACCAAGAAGGCAGATGGGGCCTTCATTTCACGGAGCCAGCTCCTGCTCAATGTCCTGATACGTGCCTACTGCTGTTAGGAACAGGCTCATCTGCTGGGCGCACACCAACCCCTCCTCCGGTCATCCTGGCATTGGCCATACGATCGACTGCCTGGGGGACAAGTATTGGTGGCCCATCATAGCTGAGGATGTGAGGGTTTACGTTTCCTCCTGTTCGAATTGTGCCCAGAGTAAGGCACCGAGACACCTTCCTGCAGGGAAGATAATGCTTCCTTCTGTTCCACAACCAACTTGGTCACATTTATCTATTGACTCCCTTACGGATCTCCCTCCTTCTGAGGGGAACACTGTGATCATGGTTGTTGGTGATAGGTTCTCGAAGGCCTGCTGTCTCCTGCCTCTTCCTGGTGTGCCTTACAAACTGTTGAAGCTCTCTTTACACACATCTTTCAGTATTATGGGGTCTCAGAGGATATTGTTTCTGACCGTGGTCCCCAGTTTACCTCTCGTACGTGGAGAGCGTCTATGGAGAAATTAGGGGTTGCAGTCAGTCTCACCTCCGGATTCCATCTAGAAGCTAATGGGCAGGTTGAACGTGTCAACCAAGAAGTGGGCAGGTTCTTGCGGACTTATCGTCAGGACTGGCAGAAATCCCTTGCGTGGGCCGAGTATGCTCAAAACTCCATACGTCACTCGCCCACTGGAGTCACTTTCTTCCAATGTGTGCTGGGGTACCAGCCAGTTCTGGCCCCTTGGCACCTGAGCTGGACCCAGGTACCCATGGTGGACGATTAGATTCGGCGCGTTAAGGCCAATTGGAACACTGCCCACGTCTGTCTTCAGTGGGCTGTCTGCTGCCACCAGGTCAACTCCGATCGTCACCGCAGGGACCATCACGCTTATTTGAACTATTATGTAGATTACTTTTATTGAACCATTTATGTAGACATCCTTAAAAGAAACAACTGTTATGTAGACCGCTCCTTGTGTATCCTGTGTGATTGTGAGTGGGTTGTTGTAAAGGACTGCTACATTACTCGTTTCCTCCTAGTAATTGGAGTTAGTGGTCGTCAGCTTGCCACACTTTCTTTTGTTTGCTCTGGGTCTGTATTCACGTTCAACACCCAGTGAATTCATATTAAGCATCCATTCTGCGTGTCACTCCTCATTTCACCACCAAAAGCGTGACAGTATTGCAATGTCGCCCTACTCGAACATTACCAAGAATAGACCATTTGGTAACACTTTAAAATACTTGGGAAATGTTTAGTTCAGGCATAACATACTAGGTTATTAGGTTAAGGTTAAGGTAAGGTTAAGTTTCGCAACCATACAAGGCTTTACATTTCCCTCCAGAAATGTACACATGTGTACACATTTTTCATTTGTATGATTGCCATGAATACAGCCTGCATTTTAATATGTTCTGTGACATTTTCCTAATCTTAAATCGCAATGTGTGATTTTCTTAATTTTAATATGAACTGATTCACATTACTTATACTCAGATGCACATTGGGATTGTCATAAAATTCTTCTGATATCTGACAAATTGGAGTTGCAATGCATTTTAGACATTGTAGCTGTTTGTTTGATCACATGCACTACTTTCATTATCCTGGCTGAAATTAAAAAAACTCAACAATACATTTGTAAATACTAAGATGTTAATGCCTAAACTGATCAATGAAAACTCTATGTTAACTCTCATTTCCATACATAGATATTTACATCATCCCCCATCATATAAGTTTAAATAATAACAATAATACCTACAATACTGATTGTAACATCAAAACATTTAAGAGTAACAGCACACAATCTGTTTCAATTACGGGTATTTTTGTTGTTATTCATGTACATTCTTACACTTCCGTCCCCAACACATACGATCCAAACACACAGGCCAAATATCTTAATTTACAAGAATACTACAAACTGGTTAAATGTGAACCACATTTGATGTGGAGACAAACATTAGCATTTTTATCATTATTTGGTTCTTTAGAGAATGAAGATTCTGAACTCATTAATCAACAGTTAAAAGGGGAATCAAAGTTTGTTTTTTGGTATTGTTAAATAATCATCCTTTCACATCTTTTAATGAGCCACGTGGTTTGCAGTAGAGTGCAGAGAAGAGGAGGAAGGTAGACAGCGTGCACAGTGCCCTCTGAGATAATTGGATCCTTTGGTAACCATGACCAAAACAAGCTGTAATGGTTGTCGATCAGCTGGATCTTACATATGAGGAAAAAATACTTCCACTAACATATCATTGTTAAAATATAAAATGTATGCTTAATACTTAAGTAATTCTTTTTCCAGTAAACATAGGCGACACTATTTTTGCCATTATTTTGTGCACACGTTGTCATAATATGACGACATGTAATATTTAACAATGTTTGGATACAACGTTATATAAATGTTTCATTCCTACTTCCCACCAATTCATACAAAGGTCTGGAAAACAATTTTTATGCTTGTCCATTTAAACTAAAACAAGCAGTTAGACGGTTTCCTCATCAGCCTCGAGTGGCCAAGTTGACATATATAACAAATTGGATTTTGGCAAATGCAGTTGGAATCATTTTGAAGGGCCTGCTTCATTAGATTGTTGCCAGACATAATAACCGTGCCCTAATTATTGGGGCAGACTGTGTTCTTCTAGTTTTATTATCCAAAAGTTAAAATCAAATTACTATGATTCAACAACCCAGACAGGCGCATTTGTACTCTGTTTGTGTGTGCGTGTGTGCTATGTGAGGACGTGTGTTTATAAGTGCACACGGGATTGTTCATACCATCCTTTGGATAAGTGCCTGCTGTCGGTTTTGAGGGTGTAAGCATTAGTGCTGAAACGATTCCTCAAATAACTCGAATAACTCGATTACAAAAATGTGTCGACACAAAATGATTTGCCTCGAGGCTTCGTTTAATCAATGTTACCAACGTTGTATCGCGCACGGTGGTTCCGCACGGATGATTATTACTGTCGCACACCGGGCTCACGCTGCTAGCGACAATGACTCTGTCTATTTATTATATAAGCAATCCAGATTGCAAATGTAAATGGTCTTATTAAAATATTAGTAAGTAAATATGTCACACTTTTCTAATAGAGTTTAGTGGCATATTTTCAAAATGTGCAATGTTTCCTTTGTTACGCGATGTTTATCGCGTTGAATCAAGCGCTATTATTCTGAAAGCGAAACTAGGAACACTTGTCTGGAGACACATGCCATGAAGACTTACGATGCAGATTACAACATGAAGAACGAGAGCATAAGTAAGTAGTGAGGGGCTAAGAGAAAAGACAGGCTGGAGAAAACAACAGAAAGTGTCCAAAGTTTGGAATCAGTTCAAACGTAATTAAAACGAAAAATCTGTACAGTGTTTCGAGTGCAAAATCGAACTAGCTTAACTCAATGCATGCCGTCAGTGCTTAACTGCATCTCAACAGAAAACATTGAGTCTAATTTAAACATCCATTCCATCGTATGGATGGTAAAACTACACCTAGCACAACAACTACCAAGAACAAAGACAAGAAAATATGTAGTGATTACCACAATTTGATCAAAAGTGCCGAATTGTTTACTATACCTTAGGAAAAAAAGCTGCTTCGTTGCACACCAATTTCTCTCTCTTCACAGAGAAACAGCTGATTAATGATCTACATACTAGGATAAGTGTAAATGAGCTGTGTGACATTGTAATTAAATGTATACATTAAAATAGTTTGAGTATAACTAATATATAAATAGCCTATAGGCCTATATACAGATCAGTCTCAGGTTGAAACTTGTCATTCTGGGAGTTAAGTTGCACAACTTAATGTATGCCTTGATGTTGTTATTGCATTTTAGAATATGTTTTCTTTAAAAAACAATGTAATATGCCATTTAGTTGCACTTAATATTTCGTTTTTTTGAGAGATTATATTGTAAGCAATTTAGGCAATAAAAATGTTGTTTTTTCAGAAAATTAAACCAAAATATTGTACATTATTGCCCTTCAATAAAACAAAAGTATTTCTTAGCCGATTACTCGATTAATCGATGGAATGATCGATAGAATACTCGAATACTAAAATAATTACCCTAGTAAGCATAAAGCCAGTAATGTGACAGAATAAAATAGTGATGCAGCTCTGCCTTGGCAACATAGCATTAACTACCAGGTTAGCCTAAGTCAGCTTTTCATGTCAGAGTAACAGTTTAAACCCATGGTTTGAGTCCCAGCCCTGTTGATGATCAAGCACACAATACAATAGTTCACACTATAAATAATCTCATATCTCAAAAGAAAGGTGATAACCTGTGTCACTTTGGAGGCATTGATTGTATTTTATTTTGGCCAGAGCAACATTACCAATCCTTTGTCCTATGATCTTGGTGGCTGTCTGGGATTAGCCTATCAGGGATCTGTCATTTGTTATTGTGGAGAGCAGGAAATGGACAAGTCGATGTTCTGAACAATACCTTGCACACACAAGAACGCACATTCCCCCACATAAGGAACACAAACACATAACACACAATCCTACACACTTGCAAACACAAAACAAACACACAATCCTACACACTTGCAGACACAAAACAACCACACAATCCTACACACTTGCAAACACAAGCAGGTGACTGTGGTTTGAAAGAATCAGTGCACAGCCTGCTGCCTCTGCAGCGATCAATATGTGATGGGCAGGAATGTTGGGCGGTAAGTGAAAAGCCTATAGGAAGGCAGAGAACATTAAAAGGCCAATGATTGGACCACAGCTTGTCAGTACATCAGAGTTTATGCTTTTTAACAAAACATGAAGGTCTTAAACTTATAGCATCACATAGTGACCTTTGGAATTAATGGTAAATTTAAGAAAAGAATGCTATGAGAAAATGCTATTGTTTGATTTATCTAACACTCAAATTTAACAGAGGTGTACACTTAAGGTTAGCTAAATATGTATTCTATGTTACCCCACAGTTTTTCAAAGTGTGTTATGTCAAGGGATTGGAATGGCAATGTAAAATTATGCATTACATATTATTTTGGATAGTTGTCAACAACCCTTTTTTCATTATTTTATTTGTATGTTCTCTGATTTTCCTAGGCTTTCCTAATGGTTCACATGAATTACACCTCTAACAATGGCAGACATGTATTTTAATGTGTTAATTGTTAATAAATTGTTTAAAATGTCACTGCTCAATCCTCTTGTACCGGTTCATTCATAGAGATGCACAGGTTCTGCTATTTCATCAATATTTTGAAAACATATACTCCTTCTTTCAAATCTATCCGGGAGCTACTACAAAATGTTAGTTGTGAAACGTATGTTGTGGATGTTTTGAAGTTTGGACGTTTATGCATACGCTCTTTGGAAGTTTGGAAGTTTAAGCGTCCCATGCCACTGGGATAGCCTGGTAATATACAGTATATGGTATCGTAGTGCACTCGCATTTACTTTTTCTCCTGCAACTACCTTATACTAGGTTGTAAAAAGTGTGTGTTATGTGCTTGAGTTTATGTGTACGTTCTACATATTTAATATATTGTTTTCAGTGTTTATGCCACTGTGAGAGCATAATAAGCTATATACTGTAAGTATACTCGTTGTGCACTCTCTTCTACTGTTCGCCTGCAACTGCATTACATGTTTTCCTGGATTGTCCAATAAACAAGCAACAACCATCTACATCCCTGTTTGTGCTCCCTCCTTTATATTCTCTCTACACCACATCTTGACAGTAGGTAACAAAGGAACTAACAAACCTGCCTAATGTATTGTCAAAAAGCTAAAAGATAAATGAAAGAATTGGCATAAATCAATGATAAAATATCACAATAAGGGCATGATAATGGAATCAATCCTGCACTCATAGGCACTTAAATTAAAATGCTGAATAATCCTGGAATCAAGAGAGATATTTTCTTTTCAAACTGCACTCTCAGAAACTGACATGCATACAGGATCTGATTATGTCTGTTTATAGTCAGCTGTAAATTCAGTGTTAGGTTCATAAAAGGAGAATAACAGTCTCAGACAGTCAGGCTAATTTCTTAGCACTATTATGCCATAGTGGCTCAGTCATGAAGCACACATTGAAACAGTGTCAAATACGTATAACATATGAATGTTTCTTTACTGTTGTCCTCTGTGAATCCCTACACTCTGTCAATGCAACGGCTTTGAATACTTCTGGAAGCAATTATTGCCTGAGCCATAATTATCATAAAACTCTGTTCATGTAGCAGTGTTGATATAGATGTGGAGGTGGGTGCATTTAGGTCCTTACTGCTAATATGTACACCAGTGAAAGCAATTAAACCCCAGATTATTATTAGTCCAGGTAAAAAAATGTACTCTGTAGGTCCATAATTAAGTATTAGTCATAAATAATAAGTGTTGTCTCTCTATGCTTGACCTTTCAATTATAGGAGACATTGGGCAGTGAGTGAGAGAAAAAGACAAGATAGTATACTAATATAAAGATGGAATACTATATTAATATGAAAAGCAACCACTGTAAAATTCTTTGCAGTATAAACAACAGCAGACTGCAACATTTTCTCAGCGGATAAAACATTCTGAGCAAATGCCAATTTGGCTGGTTATCAAAATAGCAAAGCCTTGTCATGCTTTGTTTATAAAATGTGTTTTGGAAAAAAATGTTTTGAGGGGAAAACCTATATCAACCTAACGCAATTGTACACAAACAACGAGCATGCAAGAAACATTGGCAATACACAGAGATTTCCTCCCTTAGGGTAACAGGGTTGAGGGTAATTATTATTTATTTGACAGGGCTTTGAAAAGTCTGTAGTGCCTGGTCTTACTGTGCTGGATTCGGAAATCAAATGTCTTTGTTCCTAGATGGTCTGGGGTTTCTGCCTCCAACCAGGTAGAGCAAACAGCAGCAACTCACTCCTGACCTTGAGTAAAACAAATCTAATGATTTCCCCAAAAAGGTCCAGAAGCAAGGAAAACATGCATGAATATTACATACTGTAGATAGCATTGTCCTGGAGCATCCAAATAATTACACCTACCTCAGCATAAACATCAATACTCCAGGTAACATCCATACTGTAATTTAGGACGGCTTTTCAAAGCATGAAAAACTAAAGAGAATATCTCCTCCCATTATGATCTGACTATCTATCTGACTAATACATCAATCCAGGATATAAACTATTGATTCCCATGGTTGTGAATAAGACCACATTTCTCTACACAGGAAGTAGAATTTCTGACTACTACAACCAAAATTAACAACTAGAGAAATCAGGCTATGTGCACAATATCCCCAAAATGAACTGGAAATCTGCATCTCCTGGCATCCACACAGGCATACAACAACACTAGAAATACATTTCTCACACTGAAAAAGTGTTGTTTTAAATATTTTGTGTTGTGCAGACTATCACATGGTTCAGCACAACAGATATGTTTGTGAGCTGTTCCCTTGAGACAGTAGCCAGTTTTAAATGTTTCCTTTTTTCACAGTTAACAAAGTGCACATTGTATTTGAACACATTTTAAAAGTAGGTGACCTTTTACAAATGTTTGTGTTTGGACATGAACTTTCTCACACTTTCTAATTGTTTTTCTTACCTTGGTTCATGATATTTGTTTTACTTGCTTTGTCAATATAAACAAGTTTACAATGCTAATAGCCCCGGTTTCAATTTAACAAAGACAGAAATGCCATGTTTCACACTTGGCAGTTTATGCATCAATTGTATTCTGCTCATGGAGTCCTGTTTGCTCGCAGACAGCGTGAGAACCTGGCACAGAGAAGAGGACACATATTATAACCCAGACCAACCATTAGATTGAGACAGCCAGACGTGGAAGCAGACGTAAATTCTGTAAGTCAAACTGATCAATGCTTATGAGGATACACTTTGCTCATCTGACAACCTCAGTTAGCTGTTCATGTGCCAGAGCCACCTGAGTGCAATAAGACCAGGATGCCAGAGCCACCTGAGTACAATGAGACCAGGATGCCAGAGCCACCTGAGTACAATGAGACCAGGATGCCAGAGCCACCTGAGTACAATGAGACCAGGATGCCAGAGCCACCTGAGT
>JACXGM010041636.1:0-10002 GCA_016801145.1 Umbra pygmaea
CCCCCCCCCCCCCCTCTCGGCTGGGCCCCAGAAAGCTTTCCCCCTTTATGGGCAGGCCCTGCTTGGCTGTAACAAGTGGTTATTCGAATTAATGTTGCCTGTTTCCCCCCCTGAGACAGTCTGGCCATTCTCCTCTGACCTCTGCCATCAATAAGGCATTTTCACCCAAAGAACTGCTGCTCACTGGATATTTTCTCTTTGCTTGTTCTCTGTAAACCATAGAGGGTTGTGCCAGAAAATCCCAGTAGATCAGCACTTTTTGAAGTATTCAAACCAGTCTGTCTGGCACCAACAACTATGCATGTTCATAGTAACTTAAATCACCTTTCTTCTGATACTTGGTTTGAACTTCAGATATTCATCATGACCATGTCTACAAGCCTAAATGCATTGACTTGCTGCCACATGATTGTCTGATTAGATATTTGCATTAATAAGCAGAAAAAAAGGGGTACTTAACTAAGTGGCCGGTGAGTGAGTGAGTGTGTGTGTATATATAAAAAATTCTCCAAATTAGAGTCCATGCTGTTATTCTTGCTAGAAGTGGTTGCACTAAATACTGAATAAGAAGTGTCAATAATTATGAAACCTTGATTTTGGTGAAATTTCTTTTGTGTTAAATAATTGTATGATTTTGGTTGGTTCCATTGCAACATTAATGAAGTAGTGTTTCTCACATGTTGATATTTTGAGTTTCTCTATAATTACATTGTTTATGTTTTTAAAGTATTGCTTTTGCATCACCAGGCAGGGGTGACAGTAATTTTGGAGCCCACTGTATCTCACTGTTTACTTTTTATTCTTTATTGTTTGTTGTTATTATTATAATAACTGCATTGCTGAGCCATGGCACAAGATTTTCACTGTACATGTAATCACATCTGTGTCTCCTGTACATGTGGCACAAATCTAAACGTGAGACTTGAAACAATCAATCAGAAGTCAACCAGGAGCTTCAGCTACCTCATGGATTTTGAAGACCTTCTTGTCAGAGAACTGAACTTCATTCCACACCACTTCCACGCCCTCCTCGGTGTCCATCGCCAAGGAAGCCGTCTCCATGCCAGGGACATTCCCCTGACTCACCTACAAAGAGACAGAACAACAATTTGAAAAACACCTTTCAAAACCACCAAGATGGTTGAATGGGACAATCCACAGTTCGAACAACAACAAAGTCATAAGCAAACAGTCTGAGGGATGGTGCCAGAGATTAGCATAGAAGTCTCTGGACCATCTAGAAAAAATCTCAATTGCTCGTAACATCAGCAATTCAATGTGAAGTGCAGTCACATTTACAAAAGAGCCTCAAACTAACATTTTGGTCACACGATGGCAAGTACTACTATAATCAGTCAGATTATTTAGCCAATATGTTTGACAACATTCTCTTAAATAATTGATGTATTCCCAGTAAGAATCCTGGGAAATTAATTTAGCCACTGTGGCTGGTGGATGCCCATATTTTACCAGCCAATTCCCCAAATACAAATATATGAAAGAATACACAATAGCATCTTTTATATTGCTTCAATACATCACATTCATTATTAATGTCTTATTAATATATTTATTATGTATATGCTAGTACCGGGCAGTATAATGGTTCATAGAATGCGCCTGCGCCAAAATGAACAAAATGAACGATCCAATATGAATAGTTTTATCATAGCTTACATATGGATCTGTTGATCCTGTGATAGGATTATGTACAAAATAAATATTTTAAGCTTTATGGTAATTGAAGTCATATGACACTGGATATTTAAAATACTGGGTTTACTACACATGTAGCCTATTCGTATTACTGATTGTGTATAAAAGGCTCTGACATTCTGGGTGCCTGTCACTTTAAGACAGTCTTGTTCTACTTCGGTACAAATGTGTTGCCTGTTGGTGTCGGCAAAGTAGGATGCTACATTCAGGCTTACTGTGAAGTCCATGTTAATTAAGTTCAGTAATCCTGATTTGTACTACATATGTGAATAATTATTCCTATTGTGTGGTAAATAACTGTATGTGACTATATCAGGGCCTGATTGTGGTTTATTTTGTTTATTTGTAGACTACTAAATACAAGTGGAATGTTGGATGATTGCACCTTCACTACGGGATTCGATAAAGCTCAATATCCTTAAAGAATTTGCATCGCTTCATCATTGTTCCTTGTGTCCTGACCGATACACCATCCTGTTTACTGTACAAATCAAATGAGCTAGCCCTCCTTTAAACCCTCACTAACAGATTGGCTATTGAACATATTAGTTATAATGAATTGATTATATATGGTAGGCTGTTACATTTTGCCTATGCGCACTGCCTTAAATGAACAAAGTTTGAATAATATAATACCCCAGGCTGAGGGATGGAAGTGAACACACTGACAGCTACACTTCTTGTATTGCCTCAAATGTAAAACTTTCTACCAGATGTCGTATGAGATTAGTTCATTATCTTAAATGTTTTTGGATTTGCACAAGTGCATTACTTCTATGATCCAGTATATGGTTAATTCATTTTGTTCTTTCCTTCTTTTTTGCGAAGGCTTATTATTTCCATGATCCAGTACCTAAGGTACGGATCAGTATACTGGTTATTTTTGTTCATTTCGATCTGCGAATGCGCAAATGAACGATACAAATCAAAATTATTTGTTTGTTTGAATGAAAGAGATCCAAAGAGAAGCGTAAAAATAATTGCATTTCTAATCACTAGTAAACAGCGCTGTGTATCATGCGACTCTGATCAAGAAAAACGTGTTTGAGAACATAAAATGAAATTGCAGGAATGCAGAACAAACACACCAATTTCTAGCCAAAAATTACAAATCACCAATAGTTGGTTAATTTGAATGATTGAGTATATGTACTTGTTACATTACCATTTAGTTTACTTGTCTATTCGGACAAGCAAGTCTACGAGGTCCTTTTTTTTACTTGTCCCAGACAAGCGGACAAGCCTTAATGTCAAGTACTGTCAAATATCAGCTGATATTGACTGGAATCATAGGCGTCAATTTCAGTGGGGATGGAGGGTACTGTACCCACCAGATTTCGTCATGAGTCATTTTGTACCCACCACTTTTTTTGAAAACCTGACAGATGCCAACAGATCCACAAAAACCTCTATCCCCGAGAGATTGAGAGTTCCTTGGTCATCTCTACATTTAGATGGGATATGAAGACACCAAGAGGGTAAGTGGCGTACGCGGGGATCGACGCCCATGAGTGGAATCCATGCAACTCTCAACTTAAACAAGTTTCCCAGTACCGGCACCGGCCACACAGCCCCACAGCATGATGGAACCTCCACCAAATTTTACTGTGGGTAGCAAGTGTTTGTCTGGGAACATGGGTTTCTTTTGCCACTATGTGTAAAGCCCCTTGTTATGACAAACTAACTTGATCTTTGTTTCATCAGTCCATAGCACCTTCTTCCAAAATGAACCTGGCTTGTCCAAATGTGCGTTTGCATACCTCAAGCAACTCTATTTGTGGCATGTGTGCAGAAAAGGCTTCTTCCACATCACTCTACTGTACAGCTTGTCCTAGTGCAAAGTGCGCTGAATTGTTGCACAGTGACACCATCTTCAGCAAGATGATCTTGTAGGTCTTTGGAGGTGGTCTGTGGGCTGTTTTTGACCATTCTCACCATCCTTTGATATTTTACTTGGCCTGCCACCTCTGGACTTAACAAGAACTGGCCTTAACAAGACCTTCACCTGTCTATGATGTTCAAGACTTAATGAGCTCACCAAATCAAATGTGTATTCCAATTAACTAGTGCTAGGTAGATACAGGTATTCAAATTATGACAAGGGTGCCCAAATTTGTCCACCTGTCTAATTTCATTTTGATCCATTTTGTAAATCCAATGAAGCTCATTTCACTACTGAAATATTACAGTGCCCTTCAGTTATTTGATAGATCAAGATGAAATTGTTAATCCCAACACCCAATTATTAATAAATAAAAATCATGAAAATTGTCAGGGGTGCCTAAACATTTGCATACAACTGTAAATTTCAGTTGAGGATACAGGGTACTTCCCCTTCATTGATAAACCCATTACATGTTGAGGGCACATTAAATTAGCAGTCGTCATACTGTCAATACAGGTACTCTAACCATTTTAGTTTAACCAAACACAAAAGCGTGTTTATTTACCAAACACAAAATCCACTCCTTCATTACATAAAAATATCCTGAAGTCCTATTCTGTAAGTTTGGTTCAAAAGCACCAAAAGTGGGTCACCAACAACAAAGTCAACAGTAAGGAGAAAGCAGATCATGGCAGTTTAATAAGCAAACAGACCTTCAGAACACACTGCATGTCTGTCATTTGAATGAGGCATTTGGCGTTCTTCTCGTGAACATGTCACCGATGTACAGTGCATTTAGAAATAGTCTGGGTTAAGAAGTGGTAAACTTGCAATTTATATGACCTGGTATTTGAAGAGCTGGTCAACCTTGATGCTGCTGGGAATATCATAACAGTGAAAAACTGAAGTTCATACTGTTATTCTAACAATGAAATCTCTGAATATTTACACAGCTTTAGGATGACCTTGCGGTGGGTGGGTGGACGAGTTCATTGTTGTTGTTGTTCTGGGTTGGTTGTTCCGAGGGTGGGAAGTTAGAGTTTATAAAAATACACCAAAAATGTGAGTGAAATTACGTCAGAGGGTAGCCAAAGTATTACTTACAATTACATGGAGTTTATGTAACAGATGATCTCACACAACAAGAATTACAGTAGGTAGTAAGCACACATGTTTTCAGATAATTTTTTTAGATAGGCTTACATACTGGAATAAAGGGAATGATTGCTTTTAGGGGTGGTATGGTTCACAAAACCCACGGTTCGGTTCGTATTACGGTTTTAGGGTCACGGTTTTCGGTTCAGTATGGTTCTTGTTGTTATTTTTTATTTTTATCTTAACACTCCAGAAATATATTTCAGCATATGATATATAGCTTAATTACCCACAATTTAGGCTACAGTATAAAAAAATTGTTATATCATGTAATCATGCACAAATGGAATTTGACTTGACTTTAAGCACATTATTAGGACCATCTCTGAGGAAAGCTAGGTGAGATTTTGATACAGCAAGAGGGAAGACGTTGTTGATTTCAACAAGCTTTTCATTTATTTGGCAAAACAATCAGTGTGTATTGCCATTTACAGGAACGTATACGTGCCTTTAAGCACATGAAGATTGAAATATTACAGAGTAAAGCATTTATCAATTGCCAACTTCAGTGTAGCTCTTACAAAAATACACGTGACGTGACTTGCTCATCGGCTTGCCGGCCCTCAAAATCTGACGAAAATATTTTAAACTGATCTTTGTCGATGTGAAATGAAGATTCAGCAACTGTGTGGCCTATTTCTCGCATGAAATGTTTTCAGAAACACGTTTCGGTAAAACTATTTTTGTAAAATATGACATTGTATGCAGAACGGGATGTCTAGAGTCTGTTTTTTGTCATCCTGACACGTTCATCCCACTCATTATTTCTGGTAAGTGTTTTAACAAAAGTGATGTACATTAGCAGTGTAGCGATGAACCGTGCGATGCACACACACTCTAAACCGAGACAAGCAAACCGAACAGTTCAGATGTTTTTTCATGAACCTTACCAGCCCTAATTGCTATTGGTAAATACTTGATTAGATCCAATGTTGTTTATCTGGTCAAAGCATGCCGCTTGTAATGTAATGGTTGTCGGTTAAATTTTCAGTGTGACAAAGTATAAAAATATAAAAGGGTCCGCGTGGCGTAGTGTGCCAAGTCGCTTCATTGCAGGACAGTCTACACCAGTTAGTGGTTCGAGTCTGACTATAGGTTCTCCAGCTTTTCCCGGATCTCCAGAACGAGGCAGTGCAAATTGGCATTGATTGCACTGCCTGAGATTTGGGTTACACAAGCCAAATCATCATACTTGGCTACAGTAGGTTTTTTTAAAAACTTTGGTGACGTTACTGCAACAAAAACTTACGGCGGCCGAGTTGGGAATTACCAAACGCGCCGAGGTGTTTTAGTGACTGTCGTGTCAGAAAAATAACATGACTGGCACAATGATTTTTAACTGTTTAAGGGTCTGAGTGTTCCTTTAAATGCAAATACACCTTTAAAAATCATAGGCCTCTACACATAATCATCACCAAAATGCCTCCATTGTAATGTTTACATTTTAGTAATTTAGCAGACGCTCTTATCCACAGCAAGGTACAGTAAGTGCAGGGACATCTTCTTGAAGAAACTTAACGTAAAGTGCCTTGTTTAAGGACACAACGACCGTTGTAACAGTCAGGGATTGAACCAGCAATCTTCTGACTACCAGTCTGAAACCCTAACCACTGATCCATCCGATATAACGATTAAAGAAAATACTTTGAAAACCTCACAGTCGCATAATGGCGTTTCCTGTTACTGCCGCTCTACATCGAACAGCGACGTCAACAGTTAGTTGACTACTGTGGGCTTTAGGATGCATGACTGCAGGTTCTGATTACTGTACTTTGCCTGAAGCTACAGGATTTGTAATTACTGTGTAGTCCCTCTCTCACTACACACAGACAGCATTCCAAATGGATCGCTGTTCCCTATATGGAGCACTACTTTTTGTTGTTGGTACTACAATACATTGTTAAATGTAGTGTACTTCTTGGGACAAGTGTGCTAATTCACATAATAGCACATAGTGTGAGGGCTGTTTTCCAGACGCAACCTCTATTATACCTTTTTACCGCAGTGAGTTCACTGTAGAGCTCATAAAAAGCTCCACTTACTCAACGCCACTGGAAAATGAAAATACCTATTCCTAACTCAGAATTTTCTAGTGAGGTGTTTTTATTTGCTTTCAAAAACTAGCCGGTTGAGCTAAAACCAACACCTAGGTAGACGTACTGCTGGGATATGGTTACTTTAGCCTATTAGAAGCAGTCTTGCCAGAAATACATGTGACAACTTCAATAGTCCAATTTTTTTTACAGAAAAACACATTAACACCTTATTAATGTTACTTTTTCTCTAAATGTAATTCCTGTTTGTTACTGTGCGGTAAATTAATGTTACATGTATCCAATATATCTGAAAAGGCAAATCAATTTTCTTATATCCAGCCCACTATTTGGCCCTAAACTTACTAATGATTGAGTCTTGCACATTTCAGTCAAAGCTTTGATGATGGCAATTTGCATATACTCCAGATTGTCATGAAGAGTGATCAGATGAATTCCAATGACTTGCAAAGTCTCTCTTTACCATGAAAATGAACTTAATCCCCAAAAAAACATTCAGTGATTTCTGGCGATATTTAGAACTATTTAAGCCTATAGGTTCTAAAGAATGTGAATTTAGGCACCCTAGAGCTAAAACGGGTCCCCCCTCAGGACTTAGTTTATTTCTCTGATGTGTCTAGGTTCATATTTTCTCTCTTGTTCTGCTGATTCTAAAGGTTGTGCTTGCCCTTCAAAGTCATTAGACATCACCGTATTGCTCCGATTTGATTGACAGCTCTGTCAACAGGACTTTAGCAAACCATTCGCCACACATTTGCTGGGAATTCCCTGCCTAACGCTTGGTAAAGGAATGCCTGCAATAGCCTTGAGAACATGTCATGTTTCAAGCTAACTATGGTAAGACGATTATTGTACTTAGATTGTGCAAATAATATAAACAATATACTACACGTCTGGACTAAAATGCGGGGTGCTACAGTTTTGCAATTACAAAAATCACAGACAGTATCTTTAATCCCATTGAGAACTTGTGGTCCATTCTCAAGTGGCAGGTGGACAAACAAACCCGCAACTTCTGACAAACTCCAAGCATTGATCATGAAAGAATGGGCTGCCATCAGTCAGGATATGACCCAGAAGTGGTCTTGAAAAAGAAGGGTTTACACTGCAAATATTGAATCTTTGCATAAATCAAATTTATTTATAAAGCCCTTTTTACAACAGCAGTTGTCACAAAGTGCTTTGACAGACACCCGGCCCGAGACCCCCAAAAGCAAGCAACACAAGTGAGGCACAGTGGCTAGGAAAAACTCCCTAGTAGGTGGGACCTGGGAAGAAACCTAGAGAGAGGCCAGACTCAAAGGGGTGGCCAGTCCTCTTCTGGCTGTACCGGGTGGGGGATCTGAAGGTAGACAGCCTATTGTAATAAGGTCACTTTGTTTATCAGTGTTCAATTATTGTCCAGCAATGAATATATGATGGGTGGAATGTGACCATAGTCTTTATGTAGCATCAATACAGTTTGGTGGTCTTGTGAAGGAAGAATGTGAAGCTGCCTGGAGATGAAAGCTGGCGTCATCAAGTGGAAACGTGATCATCAACCGCAGTGACATGGGATCTAGCACAGCAGTGGGCCGGGCACAGGAAGGGGACAGAAAGGAGTCATCAAGCCACATGGTCCTGTCGCATGTTCCTAGGGTCCTCCTAGGATGAACATGACATCAGGAACATTAGAGTGGGCATACCTTGGGTCTAGTACCTTGACACAGCTCTGACCCCAAAATTAATATATAATCTGCCACTGGGGTAGTGTTGTCACGATACCAAAATTATTGTTTCAATACCAATACCAAGTAAAGAATTGCGATTTCAATACTTTTTTAATACTCATTGCTGTGCTTTATTTTAAAACCGGGACAACATTCTAATCACCTAATATAAATTAATCACTGACAAACATGCGCATGCTCTGATTATAATCATATAGCCTATAGATCATTTTAGCTGATGTTTTGTATGCTTAATTTTAGCAGCTTGCGAATTATTAACGTTATCTATGAAAGTTGCGTTTTCAGAGATGTTCAATTAGCCGTAGGCAGGCTATTGGTTAGCCATGAGGATAACGCCCATAGTTAGCCTACTATTTCTCTAGATAGTCTTGTCAAACTACGGTGGTGCAAAATAGTGACTTGTCACAAAATAAACTATAGCTTCCTCATTTGACTTAAGGGCATGAAAGTGATCATGTTATTTTTCACATACTAACCTGTTGGCCAAGTGTTTCGCCAGGTTCTAGGTGTTGGCTCACTTTGTTTGCATTTGTTTGTAGCACTGATGACAAACAGGTCTCGACTAATCGGTAGCTTTGCCCTCCCTGTCAGACAGCAAGGTAGGCAAAGTACTTCCATATTTCACTCCTCGTGTCATCTTTTTCTACCAGTCGTGGACCGGCAGCCACGGTAGCACTTGTACACTTGTGCTCGCACATGCAGCCATCTCGCTGTAGTGTTTGTTTGTCACATGACAGCTGCAGCTTTTTTGCTGCGTGCGTGAGGAGAAAAACACAGATGTCCATTGGGAGGCACTGGAAGCGTGATATTGAAATATCTGTGCATTGTGCAACACTACTCTGGGGGCAGAAAAACCCTAGTCCCCCGGCACATAAACTATTGCAGCAAAACATCTGGGGCTGAGACGGGAGGGACAAGAGACGTGATCCTGCAAAAGAAAAGCCTCGGGCAGGAGTAAGCAGGCATGCTTACGACCCACCCACATTGCCAAGACCACACCTCCAAAGGGTCACCAGCAGAACCACCGCAGGGGTGGCATTGGAGTGAGGATATCCCAGTAGAGAGAGGGGAGCCTACCAGGCAAGCCAGCATGGGCGGTTCATTAACAGTGCCGCCGTTCTCTTTTAGCCCCCTGGGCCAGACTACACTATACCATAGAACTTACTGAAGAGATGAGTCTTCAGCATAGACTTAAATGTTGAGACTGAGTCCGCATCTCTCACATGGGTTGGCAGACTGTTCTAGGAACAGTTAGGAGGCCGTCATCTTGTGAACGTAATGTACGTGTGGGTATGTATGGTTGCACCAAATCAGACAGATAAGTAGGGGAAAGTCCATGTAGTGCTTTGTATGTTAATAGTAAAACTTTGAAATCAGCCCTAGCCTTAATGGGCAGCCAGTGTAGAGAGGCTAGAATTGGGGTAATGTGTTCCGATTTTGCAGTTCTAGTCAGAATTCTGGC